>DWAV01000930.1:0-15598 GCA_018231305.1 Noctuana lactifera
GTCTACGGATTTCCTCGTTGCGGATTCTGTCGCGTAGAGAAATACCGAGCATAGCTCGCTCCATAGCTCGCTGAGTGACTTTGAGCTTATTTAGCTTAAGTTAATGTTAGTTGAAGTTAAACAAATAGTGACCTTAAACAGTTGCAATATCTGGTCAGGCAGCTGGCCAGAAATGATTTGCGTCCAGCGTAGTACGACATCCAGCGCCACGCAGATGGTGCGTTCGTGAGACTCGCTGTCCAGGATTCGAGAAGTCTGTGTGATTGCTTCCTGGAACAGCTTGGGCTTCTCCGATTCTGGAACTGCTAGTTTCCTTAGAATGCTCACTCCCTGAAAGCGAAAACAGATTGCAGTCAATACAATTTTTATTTAGAGTACTGTTACATAATATCATGTTTTATCTACATTTAGCATCCAACACATGGGTGTGGGATGTCATTGCCTTCTGTATTTGGAGTCCCAGCAGAGTAAAAATGTTATAAGCTATAACCATATGGGGACCATATCTTAGTGTTAGAAGATTTTCGATGTATGAGAAATATTTTAAAAAGAATAACAATTTACTGCCAACTTACATTCAACACAGCAATTTTTTCCTCGCTTGAGGTGAGTTTGCCACTGGCGCCATTGTATTCGGCGAAGGCGTGGGTCAGCAAAGCGCGGGCGGTGGCGACGTCCTCCACGCGCCGCGCCAGGCTGCCCAGCGCACGCACCGCTTCCACCCGCACCCACTCATCGCGCGAGTGAGTGTTCACTGAATTTATTAAATATTCCAGAACTTACACATACATACGTATATTTTATTAGTTACAGTATTTTATTAGGCACAGTGGTTAAAAGTGATGACCCGTGTGGTGTAGTGGTTACCATGCCAGTCCACCATCGAAGGGTCCCGGGTTAAATCCCCGGGGCAGAAATCTAAATTCATGATTTAAATTTAGATTTCTGTTACCGATCTCGGTGTTTGTGTATTTGTCTTTGTATGTGTCCATGGCACCCACGACACAGGGAATCCTAATGTGTGGCTGCGAGTGTGAAGCGTTATTTAATAGGTTTAATTATAGTTATACCACAATATTGAAAATTTAAAAGAATATTATTATAAATGACATACCAATTAACGTCTTTCCAATGTCAACTGCTACTTTATCTATAGAAACGCCCAAGGTAGATATTACTTCCCCGACAGCCTGTATAATAGTCTCGGGGCTCCTCAGCATGGCTTTGTGCAGGGAGGGCAGGAGAGTGTCCTGGATGTCAGACTTCTTGAGCATAAGCAGCAGATCAGCACAGCCTTGGATGTAATTTGCATTAGGACGGACCTTCACAGTGATCATTGACTTAATAAAACTCTCCAACATTTTTGCCTAAAAGAAATAGAATTATTATAATAAATATTCTGAAGGAGTAACATTGCATGACGGAATCAGGTATGAAAATAACTACAACCTTATGTTCTGAGACCAGTTCCTCGTCCCCTATCTGCTTCGCGTGGCGACATAGGGCTGAGAAGGCCAGGCACACATGTGGTCCAGTGTCAGCAGGTTGGTCCAAAAGTACTTTTATCCATTTCTTCAACTTCTCCTTCCCTATGGCTCGCCAGGATGAGTGTAGCTAAAATAAAACAAAGCATTATCAGTAAAACATTTAAAATAGAGACTGTATGTGTTTACAATGAATAAAAACAATTCGCTTTTGTTATTATATTAACTTTAATTTAATTTTGGAATCTTAACTTTTATCTTACCAAGGAATACGCATTATGATTACGCTTCTTATTCCCATATGCAGTGACAACGGCGAGCAGTTTACCCTGGGCCAATACGAGTGTGTTGTAGTCAACCCCATCTTGTTCTGTGTCTTTAAGCCCTGCCGTCACTACCACTGCTGACCAGCCTAGAGCATACAGTCCACTCAGACATATACTTTTTCTGTAAAAAGATTTGGTTAAAAGACCTTTAATTTAAGATTTTAGATTAACCAATTTAACAAATAAAGAAACAAAGCAACAAATTATCATACAAAAAAATGTTGTGTTAAGTGGTCTCTGCAGCCCAGACAGCCATATTTAACCTTAAACTGTACCACACATCTATCTAAGGTTGTAGATGGATGCATAACTATGCCTAAAGACTGAGATTTTTGCATTTAAAGTGCCATTAAACATATTAATTTGATAGTATATTATTTCCCATCCTTTGTAGCTATGTGAATTGAATCAAGTATTGAATGTGCATTTATTGAGAAGAATTCTCTGCAAGAATAATGTGTCACTTACGATATTGTTGTATTCCTCAGTTGTTCAGAGACCTCTAGCAGCAACGGCAGTAAAGACTTGAGCGTGTACTCCCGGTGGCTAGCAGCCAGGTACATCAGCAGACTCCTTACATACGATTGAGAAGTGGAGTCCCGGTAACGGTTTAGCGTTAGCATCAGCACACGACATACATATTTGATGTGTGCCTCTGTGATGCCTTCTAAAAACATTCATGTGATACTATTAAATATTAAATATTTTTAATAAAACAGCTGCATAATAAATATGAATGTGGAATACAGGTTCTGATGAAACAATGCCTTCAATGTTTAAATTATTATTTCATTTGCTCGCAAACCCTCTTTATCTCCTTCATCCTGATATTTTCTATCCATCCCATTGATATACTAATAAGAGCTAGATTTACAATGTTATACAATTAAAGACATATTCAAAAGTGTTCTTTTTAAAAACTGTTTCTGTACATGGTACTATTAAGTACAGAACTCAAAGATTCCTAATTGAAGAAACACAAAGCCGAACCTTAAATTGAGTGCATGGCACAGTGAAGAACTAATACCTAAGAATTACAATGTAATCAAAAGAATCTCAAGAAAAACATTACACTTAACAGTGCATAGAGCGCATCCTATGTGCTTAGAAAACTATATAATAGTGCATCAAGTTATATTGGGATAACTTTCTAGTTCCCGGTCGGCCGATCAATACAGACCTCCAGCGCTAGCTCATTTATATATAGTAATATTGACAAGTGTTCTATAGCTTCGTGAGTAGGATAGGAAATAGAAGTTAACACTTACCAGGAGCCGACAAAATACTCCGAATCTCCTCGATCACTTCACGTCTCTCCCGTAAATTAGCGGTTTGTATTTTGAATGGTACATCCTTCAACTTCTGGAGACCCTGATAACAAAGTTACGACTTACACGTCTGGCTTTCTATTAACAGTAGAATTAACCACATGTACCACGTTTTTACCTCAGAATCTGCCATTTCTCACATTCAGGTATTCTATTCAGTTTATTCTGTCTCGCAAAAGCACACGTCTCGCCGTGCCGAGGATCACAGATGAAAAAGAAAAGAAAGATGTAGTGTAGTGATGTGATGTGACAGATGTGAATTGCGATGGATACTGGGCGGTGATCTGATCTGTCAAACACAGGTTGCCTTGCACAGAGTACTTTTGTATAAAAATTGCCTTGCCACTAACAAATTATTACAAGGTCTTAAATTAGGTTTTTATTATATCATAATCGATTGCAAGTGAGTTTATTTTGAATCAATTACTGTTGTATACAAAATCGATTTTTATGATTCTGTATTGTAATTAAAATATATACTAAAATTGTCAATCTCCACAAAGCGCCACAAAGTCCCAAGTCCCAACAAGAAATGCCTATGTAGGTAGTTAATATCTTACCACTAATATCACTTGTCAGACTTGTCATGACACTACTACATTACGACGTACGTAGATACATCTAACTAAGTAGTCTGTGCTCTACATTAATAAGTCATAAATACATTCTATGTAGTCTGTGGTCACAAACAGAATCAGTCAGTCAGTGTTTGTCAGAGTCAGATCTACTGTCAATTATGGGCAATTGTCAATTTTGTTCGATTGATTGATTTCATTGATTTATTATAATGTTAGAAATAGTGCGAGACGCGAGAAATTGATAATTTCTTATATCTCTATTAGTCCATAAGCTAATTGGCATTTTTGAGATTGCCATTTTTTTAATAGATCTAATTTTGTCTTGGAACAATAAAATTGAAACATGGAGGTGAATCTGAGCAGAAGACAAAATCAATTAACACAAATGGAAACCTTCCTAAAGGATGTTGATACAGAAGTTACAATGATACTACAGAGTCTACAGTGGGATCGTAAATATTTGATGGAGGTTATGACCACTCTTTATAAGAACTCGTCAATCCTACACTTCATTTTGATACCAAACATGTTTAGTATGGGGTATGGGCTTAATTACAGGACTGTATTTAATAAATAAGCTGTAACCTTCTTTACACTATGCAAATATTAGAAATGCTAAATGAAATATGTAACACACATGAGTCACAACATTTAAAAACTTATAATGAAATAATAAGTCTGAAATTAATTCTTTTCTTCTTTTTTTTGTTTAATTTAGACAAAAGCTTTGGTCTCATGTCAGTATGATGCAAATCATAGAGTACCCCCGGATAAATTATTGGAACATGAAAAAGTCTGCTTTTTGAAAAGTCATGGGTACTCAGAGAGAGATCGGCTGCTGCCTAGTCCAGTAGATCCTACTGCTGCAACACTCATCAAATTAAGTAAGAATTAAACAGTATCAGTTGCACAGAAATTACATCATGCATTCATAGAAGAAGAACACCTGATTGTTACCTAATTAGCTATTGAATTACTTTAAATAGCTTAAACTTTGAGCTATTGACTACAATAAAAGCGTATTAATTGCACACTATTAAAGCTATTTGTATCAAATTATATTATATTTTCAGGTTCTAATGAGATTGATGAGATAATAAACTATGCTTCCGTATGTCAGCCTGTATTCAATAGAGGTAGGTAAAGCTGCTTAATATATTAATGATGTTGGAAAATAATCAAATAAAATATTCTTATCATTTTCCAGTTCCTATTGGTACCTTTGGCTGTGAAAGATTATACATAATTATTATGTATCCTTTACAAAAATATTGATGTAGGTGTAAAGATTTTTCTATAACAATATGTAGCTGTCCTGCTTAATCATCATGATCTAGGGTGAATGGAAAAAAATTTAACGAGTGCTTTCACACTTAATAAGCATTTTGGTTGAATCATTTAGATCTAAAGGTGATAAGCGTTTTATGTTTCACATAATATTGCTTGCAATAGTATTATTGATGCCTGTAATTATAAAGTGGTGCCCTTACTAAACTCGAAGGAGCTGGCTGCAGAGGCATTCAGCCGCTGACATTAGATCGCCTGCAAGCAACATATACGTCAGATGAGCGCCGCGCCATACACGATGCGGTGGTCAACCTAGTGCCCTCATGCCATGACCTATCTGACTTGACACTACTAAGGTAATAAATGACTTAAATTTGTCCCTTTTTTCTTTCTAATTTATATAACCATATTTTATTCATTTCAATATGAAAATAATTATAATGAGAAGAGAAGCCATTACAAGTTCAGCGTTAAAATTCATATCCTTTCAACAATGAATGTCTTTTTAATTTCCCCATACACTGGATGGCAACAATCATGTCAATTATGCGTTTATACTTTTCCAGTGAAAAGGATGAAGGTCAGGACAGTAAGCCAAAGTCAAAGCTGGAAATTCTGGTGGAGCTGCGTAACATGAAACGGCGGCGCACCAAGTACCGCGTCGCCGCCAAGACGCGCAACTACTCCGACGTGCTCAGGGACGTCATTCATACGCAGGTCAGTCGCTTTGTGTCGTTGTCTCACATGACTGTGGACACTGTGGCACATAATATTAATACAGCAACAATATTTTAGTTAGATTTCATTAGTACTATTATAAATGTGAACATATGTATATATGTTCTGTATAAAAATATTATAAAAAGGAAAGATTTGATTGTTTGTTTGTTTGTATTGAATAGGCTCCGAAACTACTGCACCAATTTTAAAAATTCTTTTTGTGTATGATAGCTACATTCGTGAAAGGTTATAGGCTATCAAGCATTATGTTACTATTCTTAACGCGGGTGAAACCCCACAGCTAGTATTCCATATTTTGAAATATGTAGAGTATAAAGTAGTCCTATTTAAGATGGCTTATGCTCTTGTTACACGTATTCGCGTATACTTTTTAATACCTGTTAACCTAATTCCTTACCTGTTAACTGTTAATAATAATAGCTGTCATTATATCAATTAGCCTAACAAAGTTTACATTATATAGTCATGATAGATTCATGTATATAGGTATAAAAATATATAATATAATTATACATCTCCTCTCCAGATGGAGCTATACACACAAACCCAAGAAAATATTATGACCCACATTAAGAAGGAAGAAGAAACAGAAGATCTCAAAACATCAAAAGATAAATATTCTAGCAAGTACCAAAGTAAATACCAAAGAGATGAGAGACGCAGTTCAGACGCAGGAAAAGATTTGTACGGCTGCAAAAGTAGAAAAAGAAGACATAAAAATGAAAATAAATCGAATAAATATGCAAGGTTAAAGAAATCAAAGAACCGCAAGAGCGATGAAAAAAATTATGAGCGAAATGTAGAGTCATCGAAGAATTATGCATCAGATAACAGAGAAGATAAATACGCAAGACGCAAAGACGACAAAGAAAAACATAAGAGACATCATGTAAAGAATTATGATCACAGTAGGGAACACCAAACCAAACAAAGCATTAATATTGCACCAAAGGATATAAAGCAAGAAAAAATTGATTCAGATGAAATTATTGAAGATAGCAAATATGAATCTTTCACGTTTGCCGAAACATCTTCCAGATGTAACGAAAAGCGCCAGAGCTGTGAGAGAGGTTCTTCAAATAAGCAAACGAAAAGTCAAAATCCGAATAAACATGCAAATAATGAACAAAAGCGTAACAATACAGTAACCATTAAGAAAAAAGTAGAGGATCATGATTTGCACAAAAGTGACAATTATGAAACATCTAAAAATTATGTAAAAGTAAAAGACACAACGGGGGATTGTTCTGAAAAGTATCATTTAAATAGACAAATGCACAGAAAGGAGCTCTATGTTGATAACAAGAGCCAAAGCAGGGATGATAGACAAAGATACATTTCTCAAGAGGGCGAAAGGAGTGTGGCGGACAAAGAGATGACTATTAATAAAAGAGAAAGTGGTTGGAGTGGCGACAGTGGAAATGGTTATCCCGCAAGACGATATGATAGAGCAAAGAATAAATACACTAACTTTAACACAGAAAACAAATACAGAAATAAAAACAGACTAGATAAATATGAAGATAAAGAACTGCGTGATAACAATGAAGGATATAGGCACAATGATCGCAGGAAGAACGATTGTTGGGATAGTCAACAACACTACAGAGCAGAGAATGGAAATAAAAAGTCATCGCATTTCAGACGTGGCACAGGTGCTCACAGGGGGTTCAATAGAAACCAGAGACAAATGCGATGAGTACAGTTATTAAAAAAGTCAAACATAATCGTATGAAGAAAATTAATGCTTTATGATAAACAGAGAAAGTATGTTTAAAATTAGATTAATGTAAGAGATAGAAAGGATAAAAGAAGATTATGATGAAAAGAAGAAGAATTTGATGAAATACTACACCATTATCATTATTGTTGTAAAAATTTAACGGCAATATGAGAGAATAATAATAAAAATAAAATAATATAATAAATAAAATAATAGAGTTTATTTGTTGTGTTTTATTTATTAACCGAATTTAAAAAAAACGGAGGTTATCAATTCGATCATAAATGTATGTAATATATGGAACTGCAAGGGCTTCCAAACAAATATTCTTAATTTAAAAGTTTATTCGTTTATAACGTTCGTTAAATTTCGTTTCATTAATACGCACTTTACTAGGCAGACTACCGACCGTAGGCGGAGTAGCCGAACTTTAATAGGTCTAACGGGATTAGAAAGCTTCGTCACAGAATTTTTTCTTATCTCAAAAATACATTTATTGACGATATTATTAGTTTTTGAAGACACTTTCCGTCTATAATATCATTCCAATTAACATAACATAAGAGATGACTGTTAATAGTGATAACTTCGAAGTGATCGCATTAATCACTCTGCTTTTATAATTTAGAACGAAGAGGCTATAAAAACTATTCAATAAACATCTTAAACTATTTTACAAAAGTTATACGGACGGGGTACCTATACCTACCAGAACAAGACAGCTTCAAAATACATTTATAGGATAAACGCGTTAACTATTAGTATGTTTACCGCGATTTCCCAACAATGCACAATGGTGGGCGAAATCATATACCTACTCTACAATACATTGTAGGTAATTGTGTATATAAATGGTTTCTTTTTGTGCAATTCTAATAAGGCCACGCTAACATTAGCCCGTGGAACGTGTTATGCGATATGTAGGTAAACTGGATACGCAGAGAATATTAGTGCGTGCGCAAAGAGTGTGACGATGCCGCGGTGCACTCACTTGCGCACTTGCCGTGCAGCACGAAAAGCGGGAAAACCACTTAGCATCAAAGTATAACAATTATAGTAATGTAATTAATCTCTTGAATAGCTCGGTCGGTCTACGGTGTGACGCTCAAAAGTTTCGAGAAGCGACCAGACTGAATGAGCGACATGAGCATTGAGCGACATCTGCAGTAGTTCGCTGATATGAATGGATGTTTTCTCTACTTCATTACCGAATGTTGGTATTTGGCATTGAGGCCAAACCTATTCTGGTCAGATGTTTTTCAGCCTGTAATGATTAGTAAGAATTATGTTCAACTTTTAAATATAGGTAGGTAGGTACTACAACTTTACTTACTCAATATTCTTTCTAAAATGAATATGCATTTATTGGTATGTTAAGTTGATTAGCTTTCAATAACAGCGATTACTAGGTGCATAAATCAATGTTGGTCGTCCGGCTGTCTAGCTGTCCGCATAATAGACATAACGATTTCCTAACCCCTGTTACGTTCTACAGGGTTTTCATAATATTGACATCGATTACCGCCTGTCTAGTCTATTCGTTTTGTAAATAGTACCGAATCAAAAAAGAATACGCGCATTTACGCACTTTTAAAGCAAATTAAAGCTGTTTTACGAATTTGAAACGTAGCGGTAGTGCATAAGAGCTGTTTTAGAATGTTTATAACTAAAATCGTTGCGTGTTGATTACAAATACGTTTCAGAGAACGCAGAACCTACGATAATAATGACTGCTTACCTACCTTTGTTTGTAATAAGGAGTAGATAGATCAATCATTGTTAAATAGACATGCTACTGTTAGTTGTATCTACCACCCAGGTTTTATAAAACCTACTGGTATTACAAATGTGGGATACAAAATTAAAAAGTATCTACGGCAATCTGCTAGTAGGTATCTGTTACTGGTACCTATTATAAGAATTTCCTTTTCTAATAAGATTACAGGTCTCATGAACCGTTCCGAATAACATTGTTCTCATACTCTATGTAGAGTCAATAATAATTTTATTTTCTGGTTTGTTTTCCAGATGTACTTTAATGCTACCTATACTACCTAGATTATTACAGCACAATTTTCGTAGCGAATATAACGGGCCATGATATAAAAAATCTATTCAATTAAGCGAGCTCTCTCATTTAAAATATATAATGCAAAAAATGGCCTAAAGTATAAGAAAGAAACAATTATTTCCTCTGCAAGTGCTGAAAAATTAACAGCTACTGTTTAAGCCAGGGTTTCATTGAAAATTGTGAGGCGGAAATTTTTGCTAGGTTTGCCAGGGCGTCCGAGCCGTCTGGTGACTCATCTCGCCTGTCGCTCTCGTGATGCTAATTTCACGGGCGCTGCTCCGCAATGATAATTTTACGCCATCTTTTTTGTACTCTCGCTTATAATTGTATCGGTTCCATAGTGTTTGACTTCAGTAGCATCGATGAATCTTGAAAGTAAATGTTGAATGTTTTTCGTCATGGTACCTATACTTAGTCTTTTTTTCATTCTTAAAATGCCACCAGCGCCTGATTTATTAAAATATATAAAAATTAACAGAAAAACGGTGGCAACTTTTACATAATTAGATTAGTTAGATATAATTAAATGGCATTTAAAAGATTCAAGCATCGATGATCTTATCATATTTTTGTAACTCAGGCATTTTTTATAATTTAATGCATTCTATACCCGGCAGCCTGTTTTATTAAAGTAGTTAAAATGAACAACAAGTTTGATATTAATTTTAAGACATGAGGAACTTTTAAGCCTTCATAAAATCAATCTAGTTTATCTTTGCCCATAAAACGGTGCGATTACTTGCCAACTTCTAGATGAAATCGCTTTCTAAGAAGATCGATATAATCAGTAGTGATTAATCGGCCGTAAAACTATGCAATAAATGTCACTGAGCTGCTCTTCATCGGTGGATAGTGTCATTACAACAAGACGAGGCGAACCGGGGACGACACTAATGCAAACTTACTCGTATCTATCAATTCAATAAGATACCCACACAAAAATTAAAGGTATTAATTAACAGTAATTAACTAACAGGTAAAAATAACCTATCTCTAAAACCATTTAGTTACCTATTGTTAAAACCTAAACGCTTACAAATAGGCACCACCATGATAAGTAGTGAAAAATCTGACACCAGAAAAGTTGGCAGTGTTGTTTCAGGACTCTTTTATACCGTTTTTGCGAATCCTAACACAAACTTAGTGCTATTCCAAAAAATTATAACATAGGTACTAGTCCTGTATGATTGAGATACCTCTTAACACCAAGGATTAACAAGTGTCAGACTTAGAAAGTACGACAGCAGGGTATTTCAATAACCGCTGATTCTACCATCGTATCATAACTTGAGCAATGTAATAGAGGCACCATACAACATTCGAGCTGTCAACTTTCAGGAGGATAGTGCGATGAGGAAGCGTTCCATTTGTGATTCAGGAAACAATGAAAATGGGTCGTCGGTCTCAAAATTTCCCCTGCACGAAACCGCAACCATAACAAAGCCGGGGCGGCGTGAAAGACGCGCTCGGGTACTCGAGGACCGAGACTTCGAGGCGAGCGAGCTGCAAGCCGCAGTGCTCGTGCGCCCCTTCAGCTACCCGGTCGCTTGCACCACGCGACCCACGCGTTCCAATACTCCGACCTCCTTGTAACCTCCGCAAACCCTAACGAACTTTGTTTATGTTTGTTTCATTCCTTCGCCGGTTGAGTTTACCGCTGTGTGCAACTATTTTATTATGGTGTTTCGTGTGAACATGTGATGTTTAAGTGTTGTTCATTATAGAAGGAGCAGGATTCGGTTTTTGGTTCTTTGACGTGAGTGGTTTAATTTACTGTTATTTATAATTGAACGAAAAAACAATAAATTAAAAATAATTCATATTTTTTTAACGCAAACGAATTTAAATGTCAATAATTATTTAGTAAACGAATTTAAATGTCAATAATTATTTAGTAAACGAATTTAAATGTCAATAATTATTTAGTAAACGGATTTAAATAAAGACAAATCTTGTAAAGTATTTCAGCGATTAAGAGCTAAATTTATAGAAACAAATAGATTAATTCACTTGCATTAGTTTGGATATATAGATCATTAGGGCACTAAGAGTAAAATATTGGTAAAATTCGACCTTTTAAAGTATTTATCGCTTACTAATGCAATAACGTAAGTTTAAGTTCTTACTGAATTACGGGCAAAACATATTAATAAATATATGCTGTCAGTAAAAATGAAGAGAGTTAAAATCTGTTAAAATATATTTCTCTGGCAGGCGGATGCTAACGTTTATTTAGAAAGTTTGCCGCGACGCTCGTTATTGTAATTATAATCTGTATAATGACCATCATTAATAGACAATGTTGTTTATAGTCGCGTTAATTTTTTAAATGCTTTGCAATGGGTTCAATTATAAAATTATTCCAGATTGGAAGTGTCGCATAATAAAGAAATTGTACTTACTCGTATAGATAAAGTATTCAGCACCAACTTTACTACTACATTAGTATATAATTTAATTCCTAATATTATTTTTTAAATAACACACTCTTACACAGAAAATTTAGGAAAGCTTTTGACTTGCAGCAAGTTTTTTTAGCAATAGTAGTACAGTAGGTAAAGTTATCTTGGAGTTATAATTAATTCTTCTGTGACGGCTGTGACTCTTTAATTGAATAGATGGCAGATAAGCGGGAGATGTTTTCAAATGCGGTGCAGGGAAAGTGGGCGCGTCGGAGCGCGAGTCCACTCGATTAATTCACCACCAACGATCTCCTACTCTGCTTTATTTCTTTTTACCGACTTCAAAAAGGAGAAGTCTTTAAGTTCGGCTGTACGTATTATTTTTAAACCTCTGTCAAATTGGAGTACCTACATAGATATTGCTGAGTAGGTATTAACAGTTTTCAATAAACAACAATGAACTGTATAAACAGGATATTCCAAGCAAATTCAATCAAGATCAGTCAATAAAGACTTTGAAAATTTTTATCTAGGTACTTGAAGTTTACTTGATTCGCGTCAAGATTAAACGTAAGATACAAATGAAAATTAAGATTTATGAATGTATTACGTTGTCATGTAGAGGCAATTTTAGCTTCAATCGCTTGAAGTTATGGCATTTCTATCTTAGGCTATCTTAATGAAGCATTTGTGGTTTTTGCTTAGAAAAATGCTCACTACTATTTTAGATTTTATATGTATTTAGGACGAACAAACTTTAGTTACACGCATTTATACCGGCAACTTTGCACATACATACATATATGGCGCTTCCTTCCTCCCGAGTATACATTATTTAAGTGGATTCTAGGCCTTGTATATCTTCTTGCTTAACAGTTAATTGGCAGCTAGTATCTATCTACACTACACTTTTAGTCGGTTAGGACCATGTTTGTACTTAATACCTAATAACTTATCTTATATTTAAAATGAATACACAAAATTTTTCTTTTTAATCTTGAGTTATTTTACCTATTTCAAATTCATTTAACGGAAATCGGTATTTATAATGCATATTGTTTATGTGAGGCTAATTATTTTTAGTAACTTCTAGACAAAATGGGTCTAAGATTCAGGTATAGGTAGGTATAATAGTTACAAGTACCTACGTGCAGTCTAATTGATGATCTTATTGTTGTTTAAACTAACATAAACACTATAAAATAACTTTTTTTAAACCCATTCTTAAGTAGCTAGTAAGAACCTAATAAAAGATTAATTTGTCCATAAGCCATAATTGTCACTTACGGACCTTTCAATTTATTCCAAGGATATTTTATTGGACTTAAATTGTTGCAGCATTTGAAAGTGATATTTAACTAAAACGGGATATCAGTTTACAGCTTGGCACAGTATCGCATTTCACTGCGAAGTGCCAATATATCTTGCGAACTCCGTAGAGCCGGGACTATCATCGCCTGCCTCGCTTATAGCACATACGCATACACTTAATAGAATAGCACCTTTGTAACTTAACTCTTGATTTAGCCTTTTCATTCCCGACCTATTACTGATGAACATCTCATTATAAGTTAATATTGTTATTAAGTAGAGTTCTAACTTCCTCTGACAGTTTTGTATCTTAATAAAAGCGTTTTTATTCTATGCGTAGAGGTTGTTAATGTGTGAGTAATTTTTTGCTTTGACTTTAAAAAGTGAAAGTGAAAATTATTAAGTAAAACATATTAAATACAATAATATAAAAAGCAATTACAACTAATCTCCATCTATAATAATTGTGTTAGATACACATGATCATCTGGAGTAGGACGATCGCGTGCGTGGCCGTCGTCGCGTGCCGCTCTCCGAATATGTTTTGTGGCGTCGAGAGTTACATACTCCGTGTAACGAAGCCATTGTTCGATTTTATCTTGCTGTAAAATACGTTTTTGTACGCACCCGTAATAAAATAAGTAAAATATTTCTATTAATAAGACAAGTGTGATGTCCCGTCACTAGTATATGATATTTATTGCTTTGTTAATCCGTTTAAAAGAAGTATCTTCACGGCACAAATATACGAGTATAAATATTTCGGTACTAACATATTGTTTAAGTATGCTTTAAATGTATAAGAGTATAAGTATGTATGTGTCAGTGTAATTAATGTAATGTTTCTTTATACTTAAGTAAAAACACACTTCATTTCTTTAGCTTATCTCATCATATTATGACACTAAAAAATATTAACAAACGTTTCATCGAAAATTTAAGGTTACAAATAAATTGCATTATTCGGTTGCATTCTACTGATCTCATTCCGTCACGGCGCCACGACATCTGGTGCTCCCAGCTGCGCTGCGAATCATAAGTCCGTATTAAAAACAGCAAAAAAAAATATTAGAATCATCACAGCTACCGGAACTTCCGGAAAAAAATAGCTTTATATTATCTACTTCTTAAGATGACTTTCGTTATTCTGTTAGAGTATTTATAAAATACAAAAATCTTTGTTAGTTTGCTAATATCGACTATCATAACAAATCACGGCACATTTTATTTATATCAATGAAACTCTGAATATTTTCTGGTATTAAAATTATTATACTTCTATACGTAGCTATCGCGTATTTGCCGAATTTTTGAGTTTTGTGTTTTTTAATTATATTTCGACAAACAACATCTGTATTGTGAACTAGCATGTAACTTAATATTTCATGAAAACACAGCTTAGCACATTAACACTCATTATTGTGATAATAGAACTTTACTTAATAGAACAAACATTCACACTTCTCAACAATAAAGGCATTACGTCTAGCCGACTAATATAATATTGGCCCAGGTGGCGGCGCGCGGCGGAAGCGCGTTGAGGTCTTTTGTTCCGCGGTTTATTATGCATGAATCCGCTGACTCCGACACCGCCACGCCGAGCGGGCGTTGCTTTTAATATTTTAATTATTTAAGTTATATTATTATGCTATTAAACTTAAAGAAACTTTTTTTCCAAAAAACAATTTTTATTAATCAAATTATATTTTATATAAATTAAATTTTTATATAAAATACCGATAATACTCGTACCATGTAATGTCGTTATTTCACCATTATTATATTCGATAAATCTATCGAAATCCGTACTATAAATCTAATGATGTACTTAATTTTTATAGTATGTTTTAGATATGGATAAAGATAATTTTGAAAGTTAAAATGATTATCAAATTTAAGAGCCCATTAAGTAACCTACTCAATTTATTAAATTCCCCTTTTTACAAAAAGAGACCAGGTTGAAACCGACTTTTACAAAAAAATACCCCTGCTAACGGATGCACCCAAAAACCGTTGATCATTATCAAAAGGCGCGCATCAATTATTTCTATTCTTCTCTAGTTTTGATTTGACGGTAATGCGTAAGGGCGTTAGAGTTGTGATGTTTTATTAATTCATGCTTGGTTCAACGACGGACGAACATTATACTTTTAATGGTAAAATTAAATAAATTTTATGATAAATTAAAGTATTAGTTATGCTCCATTTAGTAAAGACAGAAGACTGCGTTTATTAGTGGTAGACTTTACACTTTATAAGAATTATATTTAAGATTATTGATTTAATAAAGTTTCAACTATAGTTTAGCAACAAACTTAGTTCTAAATGTATGCCTCATTAACTTCAA
>DWAV01000931.1:0-15597 GCA_018231305.1 Noctuana lactifera
AAACAAACTTACAAACTTTCGCATTTATAATATTAGTAGGATATGTATAGACTAGTTAATTCCCGTGACTTTGTCCGCGTGGATTTTGTAATAATTAGCCCAAAGTATCTCGTTGTTCCATACCTTAACTTTACCCGTTGTTTTCACCTCCTTAGAGTCAGAATTTCAAGAAATCCTTTGTTATCGGATCCTTCATCATACAAAGAACATACCCTCCAAGTTTCAAGTCTCTACGATCAGGTTTATATACGTTTCGGTTAGGTTAGTTTACTCAGGCATTCGGGACAAAGCATTTTATATTTAAAGCTAAATATTTGCAAGCCCTCAGGGCATTCAGTGCTCCTTTAAAATTCCGTTTACTCAATTTTAAGTTTCGTATGCAGCAAAACACCGAACACACGCAAACAAATCCAGTACCTTTCATACCGAGATGAATGCCAGTTTTCTACAGAAATTCTCAACTTTCAACTTTATATGAAATTTTTCCTACTCGACAAAGTGAAGGATTTTAAAACGAAGTGCTTCAAAAGGTTCTAAGTGGAAGCCGTGTTAAATTAAATTTAATTGAAGTTTCCAAGAAACTCGCTGTATCAGTATTGTTGATAATTGCTGATACTCGTAAATTTATAAGCGCTGCTATTTCCAACGTGCTTCTCTCGAGGCTTGACTTAATACCTTCTTCTTGCGTAACACAAAATACATCACTAAAGTTAACTAGTTTCAGTTACCTAAAGACTATGACTGTGATTTCATACATACATAGGCCTCCCCTATTAACCGCCACTTCATCTGGTCCTACAACCCATCGCCAGGTGACCTGCATGCTCGTCATGAACACAAAAGAGTTTAAGTTTTCCATAGATACAATGGAAGTTTAAAAAAATACAAAACAATATTACAGTAACTATTATGTTATTTGGCATCTTCAAATTTAAAATAGTGTATTGTAGTAAAATTGTAAGTGGTAGAACTTGAATGGTTCGACAGGGAAAGTACCACCGCTGCACCCATGCTTCACGGCGAAGCAAATGAAGCAATTCATTTTTGTTTCGTAGGAAAGGTGCAGTTGCCGGCCACACTTACATCAGCCTCCGGGGTAGCAGCGCAACTACATACGACCTCAGGCAGAACACCAGCCTGTTTGAGGTTGGATACAAACGTCCATGGATATAGATATCCATGGGCGGCAGCGACCACTTCACACCAGGTGGCTTGCATGCTCGTCTGCTACATATCATAAAAAAAAATAGCAATGGAATGGCAGCGCATGATTGCGGAATATAATCTTAAAATATTCTGGTAAATCCATTTATTTGTACGTTTACGCGCTATGATTCAAGCTTGGCGGATAAACACTGAACTGACGAAGGGCTAAATATAGAATTGCTTCATTATATTTTCTTTACAGATGCTAAAACATTAATGAGGAATTTGTCACTCAAGATGAAACAGGGAAGGCCCTTTTTAGTCACTAAAAATCTGAATTCTGAGGCGCCAGTAGGATTATACATACAATAAACATTATTAGGGCCAGTCATTCAGCTGTTTCTGATTTAATTTCGGATATATAGATAAAGGTTGCTATAATATACGTATTTTTTCCGTTTCAGCATTAAAATACCTGAAATTGTAATCATGTTAATGTAACATTAAATTTATTGCATGGCCATATAAATATGATTTTTTATTGATTTTATTGCATTGTATTCATATAATTTCATACATTCTTGAGAAAAAGTTGTAGCCACTTGGCTGGTTATAATAGTGAATTTCTCAATTCATAATTTCATAGAGAATTTTTGTCTCATTTCTACGCAATAGTTTGACGCTTCGTACCTATAAAACGGTACGAACATAGTTTTCTCTGACTGTGTGTGTCTATATCTATTGATTACCCAGCTGCGTCTTATAAACACGCAAGTTGTTTCAGATTAATTATTTAATAACTGTTTGTATGACATTTTCGCTCTAGTGATTACCTAAAATTAATTGACAACGGTGTTAAAATGATGGAGAAAGATTTTCTCAGTTACGTATAATAATCTGAATCTGAATATAATATATATTTCTTGTGTGCGTGTGTATGTCACTGAACTCCTCCTAAACGACTGGACTGATTTTGATGAAATTTGTTGTGTGTGTTCAAGGGGACTTGAGAATGGTTTAGATTCACAATAGTTATACCTAATTAGGTATAATTAATTAATTTTTACATATTCTTCGATAAAGAAAATATCATTAGTAAGCCTGCATACCTAAAATGTCGAAGTGTTCTCTATAAAGTAGTAAAGTCTTCTAATTAGCCGGCGCTTCACAAGCGTGGGAATCTAAGCCCTTCTTTGAGAGGAGAGTCTTAACGAGTTATTACGTAGAAAATGTTATATAAATATAAGTTTTAAATTTAAAAAATTTAAATTCATATTATTAATAGGTATGTGTTGATTATGATTTATTTTTTGGTTATGGCATATTTTTGATTAAATGAAATACATTTAAAAATTACAATCGATATTGTATCTGGGTGCCTTACCGCCAAGGGTTCCAGGAGCCACACCACAACGATACTTTTAAAAACACAATTCTAGCTAGAGTAAGCTACG
This sequence comes from Noctuana lactifera, assembly GCA_018231305.1. Lineage (NCBI taxonomy): Eukaryota > Metazoa > Arthropoda > Insecta > Lepidoptera > Hesperiidae > Noctuana > Noctuana lactifera. The sequence continues at coordinate 2,601 of DWAV01000931.1, forward strand.
TTGTACTGAAAAAGAGAAGAATACTAATATAAGAAGAATAAGATAATTATCAAAGGGGGGATAAATGGGTACAGGGAATAGTAGAACAATGCGTAGGCCCTTCAAATTATAAAGTTTTAGGTGAGGGTGGTAATCAAGTACATCGTCATATCGACCAGTTGAAACCTAAGAGTGCCTCAGTCTACCCAATTCCTGTAGGTGTTCCAGAGAGTAACGAGGAAACAGAACCATGGGTTCAGGATAAAGTACCTCTCGAATCCCGTGAACTTCCTTCAGATTTGCCGTCAGTTCCTGTGACACGTCCGATTCGACAATGTCGTTTACGCAAATATTAACTTGGATATTTAATTGTGTTAGTAAAATAGATTTATTAATTTAATTTTTTTTTAATTGTATCCTAAATTTAGTGTGGAGGAATTTAGTGTACTGGCTGTTTTTATAATATTAATATATAAAAAGTATTGTAGAGTGAAGTTCTCATATGGAATTTTTGATAGAATAAAAGGTGTAATTTGAGAATAATAAAAGTTTAATTCACTGTTCCTAGTGAATTCTGCAGTATTTTTCAAATACAACTAAATTGACCAATGAGATACTCGTAGATACTATAGACACGTCGTGACACATGCATTGAGGCAATCTAGTTCTATTAATGGCTTAAATAGACCGATAAATAAATGTCTTATAAAGTTTATAGTAGTGTGAATGTATTAAATACTTTAGTTTATAAGTATCTGAGTAGGTACTTAAGAAAAATTAATATTTTTTTTATTGAAATAAGAAATCTACACTAGTATTATAATTCTAAACCAAAACTTGTGATAAACTTTATCAAAGGAAAAAGAAAAGAACAGAATTTAAGACTTGAAACAGATATGGTCAAGTTTTCGTCGATTACTCATGTCTACATTTAAAATATCAGTATGATTTCGTATTTTAAACTCATTTGTAATACACATAAGGTCCTTTTTCGTTTAACTGTGCGATGTAGAGTCAATCGCGTCCATACATATGGTGTCAAACGCGCCCCCGCCCCGTTCGGCGTCATTGAGCGAGATGCGCGGGCGCAAAGGCTGACGCATAGCTTGCGTCACTCGCACATTTCGATGGCGCCATGTCCACTGCCGGTCTAGACTCGTCATTTATTCAGATGTTATTAATATAACAGTTAGTGGATGAGATAATACGATTAAAAATTGCGTTGCGGGAGAGAACCAACCGGCTGTTATATCGAGACTTCGTTTCGAACACTACTCGACTCAGTCGCGTGTTGTTTCTTGTTCTGAACGCTTCATCAGTTTCTTATTTACACGTTTCGCCAAACGGTACCATGCGTGATACTATACGTAACCAGGTAGGTAGATATGATTTTTCATACATTAATTAACATAAATAGAAATCAATATAAGCCATAGCTAACGCCCCTTGCATTTAACCTTGAATCGCCACCTTAGGTGTCTCAGTTTTTGCTTTTAAATTGTAATTTCGGTGTACCGAAATTTTATAAAGTTATCAATGGTAGTTTTTAGTTTAATACTCCCTCGTTTTACTATGAATGGTAGGTACTTTTACCAATTATGGATTTCCATTGCGATCGTACAATCTTCTTTAAAATTAACTGTGAATATCTATGATGACTTACTGTGAATCGTGATGACTGCGAATTTATTTTTAATATGGTGGTTCCTTTGTCTTGTATTCAATAAAAAAGAGCAGTTTATTATTATTTGTTGAACATGTTTCATACATGAACATGAACATACATAATTGCATTAAATTACGCGCTAAAAATTTTGAATTTACCCCTGCAATATCGTACACATTATCACAAACCTTATCATAGTTATTATAGGTACCTATCAGTCAAACTGCTCGTTAATTAACATTGAACAACTTCACTACATAGTATAAAACAAAGTCGCTTTCTCTGTCCCTATGTATGCTTAAATCTTTAAAACTACGCAATGGATTTTGATGCGGTTTCTTTTAATAGATAGAGTGATTGAAGAGGAAGGTTTATAATTTATATGTATAAACGTTTACAGTTTTGTTCTGTAGTGTATTTAGTATCAGCATTGCACCCGTGCGAAGCCGGGGCGGGTCGCTAGTAAATAATAAAAGTTTTAAATATTATTATTAACTAAATACCTACCTATTGTAGGTGCCTAGTTGCTAACCGAACGCAGAACTACGATGCCTTATCGGAGACAATCGGAATACGTAATAGGCACTTACCTGCTGAGTGCAGAATATACTATTGACATTGTGACGACATAAATAATTGATCTAATAGAGGAAGCGTATGTCTCACCAATATAATAATTTTAAATGTTTATTAACATTAACCTTATGTTCCTTTTAATAATAGTTTTGTCTTGTCGATAAATCTCCTACCTTAGATTTTTACATTTGTAATGTAAACAATAGCAAAAATTAAACAATTATTTGCACTATTATCTCTCTACTTCACACGCAATTTAGGCCATGTTTTGTTTTATTCGATCGCTCTCTGAAATATGATTTTTTGTTAGCGTTATTCCACTCGTTAAGTTATAATAACAATGTTATTTCTCTGCTATCGCTACGTAGATAAGAAGTTCAGAAGCTACCCGTTCTGTAAACATTGTCCATACGAAACAAAGCGGAGCCAAAACAAAGGCTGTTTTTATTTACTTTTGTAGGAGAATGGCTGTCCCTTATGCTGTACAATCAAAACAAATCACATATTCATAAAGTTTTTGAAACTAACGCTCAAGACTCTTTTTAAAGAAACCATTTTATTTTTGCAACGTTTCAAAATGATTGAATGAGTAAGCAAAATGCATGGAAATGTTTTTGTTGTCTTTATTGTTGTATTTACTGTATTCTTTAACTAGTACCTACCTACTTGCTCTATTATAGGAAGACTCAACTCTCAGAAACGCATCAATATTAAATTTTTCCTCAATGCATTAAGTGCTATTATTAACTCTAATGAGCAATTACTGCACTCGTACGCTTTTCACACTCTACATCACAAATCAAATGAAATGTAGGTACCTACTTGAGTTACTTGACCGATAAAATATCCACTCATTTCTCTCGCACAGATTTATTTCTCTGGAAATTAGAATTCCAGGTATAGGTATTACCTTACCCGGCCAGATTCATTATTCTATTTTCAATTTCTTACTTTACTTTTCTACGCGGAATTCCTGCTTCAGCAGAGTTCTGCAATATGATGAGCCTAAACTGAGATTTATAGTTTCTACTTTATACTTTTACTACTGAAAAACGAAATGAAACAAATGAGAAAATAACTAAATACACGTATGTATACACGTATAACACGTATAGGTACTAGTGATACCTTAGAAAGTAAAGTTACCTGCCTGAGAGAGCGGTTCATGACGATTAACTAACTCGACGATACTTGTTAGGTGTAGAGACGAACGAATAGTTATTGGAAGGAACCCACTGACAGAAAATTAAATTTCAGTTACCTACCTGTAAGTAAGGTTTCTAATTTAAGTAATTGGGAATAATCCTCTTAAAGAAAATCGTTTTCATTTAAAATTTTCTTTTGCAAAAGCTTTCTTTGTCAGGTACGTTGAGAATAAATCAGCTTTGTAGGTAAGTAATTAGTCTTAGGTTCTCTATTATTTTGCTTTTATTATAATTATTTAAATTTAAGTAGTATGTAGCCAATCGCAAAAATCACGTTGCTAAACGTTATTATTCTTATATGATTTAGAAGGTACATTTAATTTTTTTAAATTATGTATTGTTTTGCTGGCGAATTCTAAATTTTTATGCCATTCTTGCCTATAGAAAAAACTTGCCTATAGAACAGTTGTTAGGACTAACATACTTATATTATGCTTGTAATAATCGGTAAACTAGTTTCACCTTAGTAGGTATTTAATTGGAAATTGGATACTGTTCGCTCATGCATTTCTAGGGATAACATTTCAAAGGTTTGCAATAATAATTTTCATATCAGAGGGACATCGAGAACAAAGGACATCACAGATTTGTAAACTCACTGAGTCAGCTTTCTTAGATTTCAAACCTTAGTCGACATAAATGCATATTTTGCATACCTACTCGTACTTGGTTATATCACAAAATAAAAAGGTATTTTATTTTGTGCTAAAATGCATGTAGTACCTATTTGCGTGCCACCGCTCATGTCCCTTTTTTGACTAGGTATGACAATTTAATTGCCTAGATATTATTGTTATTTTGTCACCTGAATGTAGAATGTACGCAACATTAGATCTGTTAGTCGAAATAGAACCTAATTAGCTTAAGCTTAATAATATAAGTAGTCATATAATAGCCATTAATTTTGTACTATTGGTTAAAAGTGTTCTTTGTTCTCGAAACGTTGTATTTAATTTTGTTTTATTCTTACCTTCTAATTACATATCTAATAATAATAAAGTATTTAGTTTTACTGAAGTAAGGAGCTTTTCCATGGGTCCGGAATACAAAAACTAAAAAATAACATCAAATATTATTTTATCTCTGAATTAGATAGAAGTGCATGATGGACATTACCTACACAAACTTAATGGTTAGTACAAGTTCGATATCCTAGATTTTTATTTAATTATTTCAGGGAGACCATCACAACTATCTCAATATCACGATTAATATCTTGTGAGTACAATCAACCAAACACAACGCGATATCCCGACTTCTCGTGTTCTCGACAACTTTTTCTCGTCCTCAATAAGGCCTTTTCGAAAATTCTCGCTTCGAGAAATCCCGATGAGAAATCCTAACAAAACTAAGCCGGGCATATTTATTAATATTTGCTAAGCTGTTCATTAGAACAGCTTAGCAAATATATATTATTATAAAGCGTTTATAAACCACAGAGCTAGAATGTTTATGTAGGTCAATATATCTGAAATGTTTGTGTTATAATAATATCAGTTCATGTTTGTGTTAATATCTAATATAAGTTAACATACCAGGAAGTTTGATATTGCTATGCGACGTTTGTGGTAGGTAAATAAAACGTGGTCTAGTCGTACTCCATGGAGTATAAGAGACTTGATATTATTATTCTAATATAAATAAATATTAATGCTAACAGGGATAGGTACTATGTTTTCGTTTACGCATTATTAAACCTTGGATCAGATTGTGGTGAATTTTTTATGTGTGGTGCCTGTACTGTTTTGATCACGGAGAAGGAGTTTAGGAGTTGGTAACCCTGTCAACTAACATTTAATTGTCCTGATGGTAAATATAGACTACGACCGTTGTCCGAATCATGTGAATACGCTTATCTGTGGGCTTTGTGAATGCACCGTCAAATTCTTGTTTACATTTATCTGGAGCTCGCAGACAATGTTTACCCAGATTCGATACTCGATTCGATGCTTTTTGTGCGTTTTAACGTTTTTGTAGCTACGCAAAATACCTACCTACGTGATAAAGCGAAAACAAATTTCACAATATGTACATTTTGGTTTGGTTTGTTTGAACCAAAGTTGTTGTCCTTGTCTTCCTACACATAACAGACTGTTTTATTGCAATCTAAGTGCAATCTACTGACTAGGTTTTGTCTAGACTAGGTAGGTAAGGAATCAAGTAGAGTCCCTTCGAAGAAAACTCCGAAATAAAAAAAAAATTGATCTAGTATGCACTCAGAACGAATCGTAATCTTAAGTTAAGTTAAAATAAGGGCCGTTAAATATATTAAATATATGGGAAATATAAGAAATATAAGACAAAAAAGTCTTCATTTGGCATATTATCTAATAATACTAGTATCCGTGAAACAAGTAAGTAGTCAAATGATAGCTAATACCTAATACCTAGTCATATTTCTTTTAAAAATTCACTCAACAAACTACTACAATACTTAACATGTTTTGCGTACCTATTTTCTCATTTATAAGTGATATATAGGGATTTAAGCTCCTACCCCTTCACTTGGTTGTTAAACCTACTTATAATAATATACGTCAGGGCGTTCTCCCTACTACGCACGCCGGTACACCACTGTGTCTCGCTTTAGTCGACAATTTCTTGCATTCTTGCTGTATTGTATCTTTGTATTGATTACTGCTGTTGTCCCATACACAAGGTTTGTTTTCCACAGCCCATGTAACCATATCACCCATCTATGTCTTTAGCTCCTTTCAATTAAAATTTTAAAAAATTTATGGTAATGACCTATCATAACTATAAAGCTTGTCATCTAATTTGACTCTCTGCTCATAGAATCTCGTCGACTAAGTATCTATAAATTGCACGATGTTATTTATTAAGTTACTATAGTGTAACAAAATTAGCCACAGGTGTTTAGCATGAGTAATAGTTGAATAGGTAGTAAGCCAAGCTCTCCACTCATTTCTGCTGGCTGAAATTTAGTCTAAAAATAAAATGTGTGTAAATGTGAATGAATCTATTCATCTACAAACAGTTTATTATAAAAAATGTACCTACATATGTCATTAAATTGGTATAGAACTAAATACACGACATAATATCTGTCTGTTCTTTTAACATCGTTCTTTCTCGCCATCATTTCGCTGTAATTATAATAATATGCCGTTTACAATTGTTTTCTGAGTATCCCAAAGTTGGACTAAATTTATTTTGCATTAAATCCGCCCTTTGTGCCATCTTGTTATTAGAGTTCCGTATTTGGTATAAAGAATAAATAAATACAAATACTAAGAGAAATAAATAATAAGTAGATAATTTTGTCTCCTGTGTTAGTACTGTTACTGAATACTGATAATAGTACTTACTTATTAGGGCACACGCCTACGCAGCCTACACTAAGTGACCAACTTCGTGATAAGTTTTAGCGTGACGTGCCGCGTACTAAAATCCGATCACCAGTTACGCAATCATTCTTTATAAAGAAAAGCTTCTTCCGATTGACTTTGAGTCAAAATTTTTTTTTTATTAACTTACTGTTTGTAGAACTTCAATCTTTCATTAAATCTGTATTTATTAAGTAGTAGAATTAGAATAATTAGATCAACACTGTCATACCTATCTACAGCGTATTCATTATTTTATTTCGCTACCACGACCTATCATAGGCCGTAAGCACTCAAGGGAATCATGAAAATCCTATTTCTGTGTTCGGGCCTCCGCTATTAAAATGCTAGAAGCTTTTAAAATGGCTTAAGAAAAATATTATTATAATGTAAATGACACACAATAAAATTCAAACATAATCATAGGTACGAGTAAGTAGTTGCAATCAGCTGAATTAATCTTGTAGCAAATCTCATTTAAACTTGAAATTGTTACTGAACAACTTTCTTCATTACTGCTAGAACTTAATATCAATGTTGGGTCGTACTCGTAAGTGTACTTACTGCTGGGAGACTTTCTTTTATGATATTTACTTTGAAAGTTATAATAAGTACCTATATCATTTTCGTGTCGAAATAATTGCGATATCTAAGTACAAAAAGTATTAGAGGGCCTCTTAGGGTCAATTTATACTAGCGCAGCATATCGAAGCGTCAAATTCTTTACAACTAAGCGTTACGCGGTGGAGTTAAGGTTGAATTTGTTATATTCAGTTTTGCATAGACGCGTTGATGCGCCTCGTCTCTGCGCTAGTATAAATTGACCCTTAGTATTTTCTCTATGCATGTATAGGTACGACACAACATAACAATGATGGTCCGACAAAGAAGCCGACATGCCCGGTGTCGTGCCGTGTCGTTTAATTAAGAAGTAACCAATGACGTATGACGTGGATTTACCTCGCTTCAATCGCATTGCTACACAAACATGCAGGGCTGCCAAATTGGCATTCTGGTATTTTCAGTTAATACTCAATTTCTGTTGTTCTATTTCACGTACTGTTTTGAAGGTATAGGTAGGTACTGCACTGCGTTGAGTAGAGTAGGTATCCAGGAAACCACAAAGCACTATGCCAGTTATTTCGAAATAGAAGTTGAGTTGAAATATTTGAGTTGACGTCTTTACGCTTTATAGGTATGTGTAGCTGAAATATCAAAACTACCTATAGGTACCTACCTATACGGTAACTACTGCAATATTTCAAACTAAGTAAATTCTTATCAATTTATTGGTTGTAAAAGATATAAATATAAATTTTAGGTGGATGGACAGTGATTCTTATAAATTTTAGATTTCAAGGATTAATTTATTATTAAGAATTGTTAATTAACATGACATTGTATCTAGGTCAAGTACCTAAATAATCTATTAACCAGATTCATCGCTTCGTATTGAAACTATTTGAAACTTTGCGAGTTATTGCTGTGCGACAAATGCAAAAAGCCACGCAATTCTAATATTAACCGTCTTCAAAAAAAGGAGAAGGGTGTAAACTGTTTTTTATGTTTTTACCTCATATCTTTCGGTGAACGGTTTTTAATGATTCTTTTTTTATTTGAAAGCTGGTGCTTCCCCTTAGGTGCCATTTTTCAATTTGGTTCAGTTCTTACAATGGCATCCATAAGAGGTTTGGACTTCAGAATCAGGTCTAGCCCAGAGAGAAATCAATAACGGGGAACTAACAAATAAGAATATGTAATCCTTTATTTACTGTTTCGCTTCGCGTCGCGTTACGTTAATAGGCCATGTAGGATAGGTAGGACCCAAAATTTAACAAATGGAAACTACAGAAAGATAAAGTCATAACATGATAATAATATATAATTGGTACCTATGTATATTAAAGTAAGTCGTATCTCGTAACTTTGACCTTCGCTCATTAAACATGAAGGATATTGTTAAAGGGGCTGGTTAGGATTTAATACCTGTCGTTACGAGTACTACCCAACGTTCTTGATTATATTGTATCGTATTAATAAATTCCCAATAGCTCTATCTATAAATGCTTGTCTATCTATAAATATAGAGCGCAATAACTGTAACTCGATACGATCTATTAACGCAAAAGGTGTAATAGCTGTAACTAATTTTATTCCTAAAATCCATCTTATTATTATGCGAAGCGAATACAATTTAACATGTCTTAGAAAAAGTTGCAAATTAGGTCATAGTTATGTACATAATATCAACATTGTTTTACTGCACATCGTAGGAAAATCATTGACAACTTTAAATAAGTAGATTAACTATTGATACTATCAAAGTCAAACATTGAGATGCCATTGAAAGAGTATCTACTATTACAATCAACGCAATAACAAGAACATTATAACAATAGATTCAGGGCCCTGATGTGTGTTTGTGTAGGCTATGGCTCTACTTTGGTTAGTTTGGTTACACATATATACCTATATCTATACTGAAATACTTCATATTCCAATACTTTTCATTCCATAAACGGCCCTATTATCCACAGAAGTAACGCTAGTTCTCATGGCACATGACCACCGCGACGCACATTGAAATTTTATTTCGTAAAAATATCTGTAATCTGCAGACGAAAATAACTTGGCCCGTGGGGGCGGACACCAAAATAATTTTTACAAAACAGTACAATAAACAAGTTTTGTGTAATATTTTCTATACATTGAAGCGAGCCATTTAGGTTAGCAAGGTAGGATAGATTTTGCCTTACCTTTGAGCGTAATTTGAGCAAAGTAGTCGTGTTTGACATAACCTGTATAAGAATAGGTAACTAAGTAAATTGTGAAATGTAACGTTTTTGCAGTTGGAGCAAGATGGCTACGTGGTTCTGGAAGATTTCCTGAGGCCGGCAGAGTGCGACGAGCTTCGGGCTGCAGGTGTAGAACTAACCAAACAAGTTCCTGAATTGGATCAAAAATCTGTTTTCACCAGCACTGACTCAGACAAACAGGTAATTTTCAAATAATAAAACTTATAATTATATTAAATTTTAACGACTCACGCTTATAACTGTATGTTCGAAATTCGATTTGTTGAATATCAAATGGGGTCCGCTCCAAGGTGAACTGTACCAGCTCTACCACTTTTAAAATACCTAAATATTTAAAAATAAAATAAGGCGATATATTTAAAAATAAAATAGGCTTATAGTATCAGTACTACATGATGTCTTAGAGCATTCATATATCCATAACGGTGTACTTATGAGAATGAAACTACTGTTACAGCACCTGAAAGACAAGTACTTTCTGGAGAGCAACGATAAAATCAGCTACTTTTTTGAAGCGGACGCCCTCGGGCCTGATGGTGAGCTGAAAGTAGACCCCAGTGTGGCGTTAAACAAGGTAATGTTGCTACATAATAAGGCGATAGATATCAACAAACGATGAGTCAATATCATCTTCTTACGTAACAAAGAACATTATGTAGTCATTAGGCGTAGAGAAGCGCGCCTTAAATATCAAATGTGGACGTAAGCTGAACAGCCGGGCTGAACTTCAACCGCGTGTTGATGAGAAGTCGCAGGCTAGAAAACATTTTTAAACCAAATAAAATTGGTGAAAAACTAGACAGGTACAACTGAAGTTAGTAAATCTTCTCCAAGTTCTCTCAATGTTTTTTAGTTTGTGTTTGGGTCACTCTTACTACCGGAATCATTAATGCGGAACATTGTCGTCGTCAAATAAATTAGATACAGCTTAATTGAATTGTATATACATAGAAAGTACCTATGTACATAATGCGTGGCACCACGATTCACGACTTATCATCAGATTGGTCGCATGTTCGATTGATACATTAAAACTGCAAAGCGACAGGGTAATTTAGCCAGCTAAGTATAATACTACCATATATTTAAACACTTGTCTACAAACAAAAATAGGTATGTCTATTCATTAAAAAAAACCGTGTTTAGACTTTTAGACTTTTTAAAACTGACGGCTTTAATTACTCAGCGAGATGGGCCGCGACGGGCCTCCGACTAAAACCGTTTATTTACATGTAAAATTGAAAACACAATTCACAATTTCACAATTCACATCTCTGATTACCTCTATAAAATAAGGTTAGCAATTGACTAATGGATTGACTGTAATGAAGCTTATTGCAATGGGATTTAGAACTCTAAACCTTTAAGCATTAATTAGCTTTACATTATATTACAATAATTATTTTATTGTATATGTAGGTATTAGTATGAACTTGACTTTAGATGACCTCTCCAGCATACGATACATAATAATCAGAGACCTTTACAGCATCTTTAAATGATTAACGATTGTACAAGTATCTATATAGTTAGTAGCACTATATCAGATAAATAGATATTCTTAATTAAAACTTTAAAAAAATAACAGAAATTATAAGAAAAATATTTATAAACTAAACGAGTAGCACAAAGGGCGGCCTTATCATGAAGCGATATTAATGAATAATGAAAGAACTAATTACTAAATTACATTTTGTGATAAAAAGGAAGTAGAGGCGCGTGATTAGCTGTCCCTTTTAACGGAATTAATCTGTTCTGAAAATTACAAATTGAATATTGTAAATTATTAAGCAAAGGTATTTCCACCTCATTAGTCTCGTGGATTTGAGAAATTTGCGGTCAATTCATTTCATACGGTGGCGAATCAGGCATTTCAGTTAGGAGGTTGACTTAAGTAAGCGTAGTTATTTTAAACCATTTGTAGACATTACTAGTAATTCAACTGATACTGACTCCATATCCTATTTTCATGCTGAAGAACTACATAATGATCAGCCCAGTCCGTCAGTCACACAGTCCATAACATCGTCATTTGTGCATTAATTCTTAAATAATATTAACGTTTAATATTAACTAGAGCAATTTCATAATTTTCCAGGTGGGTCACGCTCTACACTTGCTCCACCCGATTTTCAGATGCTACACTTACAGCGATCGAGTCAAAGCTGTCTGCAGCGAGCTGGGCTTCAAGGAACCCTCGGTGGTGCAGAGCATGTATATTTACAAGAACCCTGGAGTAGGCGGCGAAGGTATATTTAGTAACTCTATTTTCTTTAGTTACTCAAATATGTTGATAATTTTTTAACAAATTGAGGTGGGTAGTTGCTTGGATTTTTTATTCTTACCTTTTATACTTGAGCTCTCCCATCCTTTCAGTTACTATACTATACTTACTATATTATTATCTTAGAAGACCTTTGGCAGTATAAATAATAGTATCTGTTACATAAATCATGTCATTATGTTAACGATTTTAATAAATCTTTATGTCTGTATCAGTGGTGGCTCACCAAGACGCGACCTACCTCTACACTGAACCATCTCCGCCAGTGGGCTTCTGGATCGCTCTAGAAGATGCTACAATCCAGAACGGTTGTCTTTGGATGTCCCGCGGCTCCCACAAGTCGGGGGTTCACAGACGGCTCGTCAGGAATCCGGATAAGGAATCCAAACAAGCGCTGATCTTTGACAGGCCCCCTCCCGTATACCCGTCGTCGAGTTTCACACCAGTGCCAGTTAGTAAAGGTAAATCAGGTTTCACATGTAACTACGAATGTAGGTAGATCGTACCTATGTACCACTGCTAGTCATACTTATAAAGCTGAAGAGTTTTTTGTTTGTTTAAACGCACTATTCTCTGGAACTACAAATCGGATTTGAAAAATTCTTTCTGTGTATGATAGCTACATTCATGAGGAAGGTTAGAGGCTATCAAGCATTACGTTACAATTCTATACGCGGCTGAAACCGCAGGACACATCTAGTTTTTCTTATATGTCTCATTTTTCTTTACAGGTACATGTGTTTTAATACACGGCAACGTGGTCCATAAGAGCGCTTACAACAAGTCGGATAAAAGTCGCCATGCGTACACCTTCCACGTTGTCGAAAAGCTTGATAACACTTATTCCCCAGGAAACTGGTTGCAGGAGGGAGAAAACGCACCCTTCCTCAATCTCTATACAACTCCTCAAATGGTGTAAAATGTTGAATTTTTTTAAAATAAATTACAAAAAATAAGAAATAATGAATAGGTACATCGACAAGGTAATTGTTGTGTCGTCAATCTTAATATCTTAATATATATAAATTACGTGTCACAGTGTTTGTCCGATGGACTCCTAAACCACTTAACCGATTATAACCAAATATTGCACACCGTGTGCAGGTTGATCCAACTTGAAAGAT
>DWAV01000932.1:0-15595 GCA_018231305.1 Noctuana lactifera
GAAATTGAAAGTTATGTTACAAACATAAATAAAATACAGTCGAATTGAGAACCTCCTTTTTTTTAAGTCGGTTAAAAATCTACCCCATTATAAACTGAAATTACCTATTACTTGTGTTTTCCATAGAAACGCGTGGGTACTTAAGTGGTTACTTTTATAGTGCTCTGAAGATTATTTACAATAGTAATTATGTATATAGAGCTGTTATATCTCGTCTAAGTAGCAGTGTGTAAGGAGACCAGACACACTTGAACGGTAAGTCGAAATTCAACCATACATTAGATACAATATCAATTTCCTTAACTCTCCAGTTACTAGTTAGGTCCTCTACAAATAATTGGTTTTGCTCTTTAAAAAAATATATTTCTTGCAAGGGGATGGGGGATCAATGCCGCACGATCTCATTACAAGGCGCTCAAGCGAGTGATTCTGCGGTTTGCCGGTAGAGGTCGCCACGCGCCGCTTTGATGATTTAAACGAGCTCCGAACAAAGTCTCGTTAGCGTTCGTCAGATAATTCATTTGGCTTCCGTTTTCTTAATTATTGGTTAATTACTTGTGGTTCAAACAGCGAGCGGTGAGTTGAAGGAGTTTGCGGTTGAAGTGATTGGTGCTAATTATGAAGTAGAAAGTCAGTCTATGGCTTTGATTTTGACTGTTTGGAGATGCTAGAGGCTTTCTATCGTATATATTCTAGCCTTTCTCAAGGGATATGACCATTCCAATCATCAAAATCCATTCACACAGTCGAAAGTTTAAATTATAATGAAGATAACAAGGGAGTGCTCGCTGAGGAAACAAATGTATATTTCACTTTAAAATCTCTGTGTAGTTTTATTTAACTTCTGGCTCCTTATTCGCTATGACATTAAAAACACGGAACGCGGCGCGCATAATATTATGATTTTTCAATTCCACGCACAATGACGCACATTTCACGCATAATTCCACGATTGGCGCGTCACACATAGTTACGAGTATATACGTTAAATACTTTTGGCAGCGCGTTGCGTTTCGAACCCACGTATATGCTTTAAGCGCGTTACGACAACACACGTTATTGATAAGGAATTTCGTGTGTCATAGCGAATGAGGCCCCAATACCCCCACATTGGTGAAAACACATTACATTCATCAGGAAAACATCAGGTAGGTCCATTACCAAGAATGTCAGTCTTCCGATTCTAACTACATTGTAGGTAAGTACCGATTCGACCGATTTTCCTCGGTCCAATCAGAATCATCAAGTCAATTGCGACCGATTTAGGCACCATTGAATCTACCCGTGCGTGAGATACCGCATGAAGATTTTATGGTCGGTTTTATTACTTATAAATGAGACCATTACATTTATAGTTCGTGTGATTAATTTTACGATACGCTGGTACTATGAAAGCTGGTTCTATGAACGACGTCATAGATTCGCTCCACCTTCCCGATTTTTAAGGACTGCTTTATATAGTAATAAATTTCGATTAGGCCGTAAAGTATAATTGAAGAGAAAATATTGTTTTGTTGCTCTCATCAAAATGTGTTTTACTATTTTCCATGGATTAGTTCAAACAATTATGCAGTTGGAAAAAATTATACTTTTGTAACGAAATCAAAAACTTTTACGATTACAAAACTTTGAAAGTAATTAATGTAAAATTTTTTAAAGTCAATAATAAATTAAACTTAAGTTCTATTCCTTAACATTTTTCAACGGAGCTATAAAAATAAATAATATGAAGCTATAAAAATAATTCATGATATCTTTCTACTCAAAATAAACACCTCGTACAGGTCTTACGCTCCGCGCCTCCTTGCTTAAATTCAAATACTCATGCATAGGTAGTAATTTTATACAAATTTTCACATTTTCCCTACGACCGTTCGCTAAAATCACACAGCTTAAACTGTAACTATAACTGCAACTTACAATAACAAACTATTCACGGCTCAGCCTCAAAATATTCAAAAGCTAAAATAATAAAAGCAGCGCGGTGTAAAATTGCACATAGAGTTTATGTTTGCGCAATAACAAACACACTTTATTGTGCTTTTAATATATTCATAATGTTGTTTGTACGAAATTTGATCCATAATTAATTAGCGCGATGTTTGGAATATCACCTGTACATGTCTTTGTCAATGAGGCGTAAATATGAAATGGTTTTACGATAAAATCATGAAAGTGATAACTATGATGGATTTTCTAGATGCGTTAAAGTTATAATTACTTACCTAGTACATACTTATAATTAATGAAATTTGCCTTCAACCCTTTTTTATGTCCCACTGCTGGGCATGGGTCTTTCCCCATGACCGGGGAAGGCTTGGAGCATACTCCACCATGCTGCTCCAATGCGGATTGGTGGAGTTGGTAATGAAATTTAGGTAGAGTCTATTTAAGTAAAAAAATATATTAAGAAACGCATAATTTTTTTAGTACTAAAAGAAAAGTAGGTACTCAAATTTCTCAAACCACAAAACGTTTCTTTATCGTCTCGTACTCTACATAACTCAACAATATCTCTTGACTACTCACATGAATCACGTTACAGAATTGACTAATCAGTCGTATCGAAAACCAACAATATAAGTAAATTTGAAACATCACATCACCACTTTAAGATTTCAGAGGCATCATAAAGTGATATTAACGACGCTATTGTAGTTAAGCTCGCGAACGATTTTCGAATCGTGCCAAGGCCGAATAAATCATGTGTTACGGTAGTCAAAACATTCGCATTGCAACTACCAAACGTTATGAAATATGATGAGCCATCAAAGCCGGGATCGTGACAAACATCGCGGGAGCTTTTAACGAACATGATTGAAACGGTGCTAAACGTCGAGTATGGAGCAATGGGGCAAGCACGAACAAGCATGAAACAATCGTGATGGGGATAAGCGATGCGATTTCAGTGTAACCTGTTCAATGGTAAGTCATTTTGATTATACTCTGGCAACATCGAGAGGTAAGCATTAGGTACGTTTTCTGGTAACTTTAACGTGAAACCGGACGACCCTTATTACAATGGTATAAGGTATAACGGTTACCGTGCCTGTCCGCCATTCTAAAGGTCCTGGGTTCGATTTGCATTGGGGCAGTAGTTTATAATACCTATGATGAAATTTAGATTTCTGTTGCCGGTCCGAATGTTACTGTTGTAATGTCTTTGTGTGTATTTATGATATCCACAACAAAGAGGAATGAGTCAATAGCGATGAAACTGTCGAAAATGAAATTATCGAAGCGATATCGTTTAAAGTTTTTTTTGCTTAACCCTCTGTTTACATAACATCATCGCCTAATTCCAATGTAAATAAATAAAATCGAGAAAATCCGCCAGTTGTACGCAGTTTGTTGATACATCTGATTTTGAATGGGGCCAAGGCTGACCAACAATAGGAATTGTTAAGACAGCACTTGAAATATGAAAAGAGGTTAAATTATATTGAACTGTACTGTTATTGTACGATTGTACAAGACGTCGATTTGTTAGCAATAACCCCTGAAAATGTGTACCTACTTAAAAATGATTTTGTATAGAAAGGTTTTAAAATTTAAGTTTAAGTTTAAGTTTAAGTTTTGGTCATTAATTCCTTTTCATGCGAGTATAGCGGTTCTTTAACACAAAATAGGTAGGTACCAATTTATCTGAAATAAGGTATGCCTAATATTTTTATGAAATACTCGCTGACCCGACAGGTGTTGTTCTGTCCAAATATAATAACAAATACCCTGGATTCCAACCGTAGTGACACCTACCGGGTCTAATTGTAAATATGAACCAACTGAAGAGACACAGTAATACTACAAAAGGGCTGATGTTTTTCACAAACACAAACAAAAGAAAAAAGACAACCATAGAAAGAAAGATAAATGTTTCTCGTAAATTAAACTTTATACACGCCTGATAAAAAATTTAAGTGGTAAAAGTACGAATAAATAATAATATGATGTCATCCTTAATCTCTCAATTTCCTATCTCCACTGTTACAAAATTATTTCAGCAAGCCATTACACTAATTTTTCTAGATCTCATTTAATCACAATAATGAATTATGCGCAAATAGGTACTACATTGAAATATATTGATATAATCATTAGCGCAATTATTGCTTGCAGTTAAAAGCAAACATGAAAAATGGTAGCGCTACACTTGTCTACAAAGTGGGTCAATATTTGTTAGTCGTGATTGAAGTAATTACTATTGATATAGCAAGTTAACATCAATCTAGAACATCGACTGAAATGGTTATAAATGAAACTGTTATTAATGAACTTACTGCATGTCTATGAATAAACCTTGCATAAGCTTACGAGATGTAATTTCACAATTATTAGGGCGTTAATAGATTAGCGTGTTTTATGTTAGCATTATTGTGTTAACTATTCATTTGTTGCTATCTGCCATCTAGTCTTACTATATAAATCACAAAAATAATAAGGACATTTTGTATTCATATAGAGTACATATTCTTGTCCAATAATGTAGACCTCGTATGGAAGCGCGCGTAGACCCGCTGGTAGTGTGGATCGCACATTGTTAAGCAACGTCGGGCGCGGACGGTACTCGGATGGGTGACCGCTAGTTGCAAATTTCATGCGCGCTTCCGTGCTTGGGAGGGCACGTTAAGCCGTCGGTCCCGGTTGGGATTGACCTGGCCGGAGGCCCTTTCGGCGGTTTGACAAAATCCGACACGTGTTGGACACTACTGTTAACCACTAAATGTTTGCAAAAGTAACAAAAATACTTTTGCAAACATAATTATCTTAAAATTATTACTATTCCATTTGCATACAATGTTATATTGTTACTATGTTCAAATTAGACGTTAGAGGCATTTAATTTCAATAAATGGACAAATGTTTAAGAATGTTTCCATATCTTTTTTGTATACATATAGATATAGATATAAGATTTATACACATAATAATACGCGACATAGCAAAAATATACTAAATATGTACTTAAATCGAAACGACTGTAACGTTACACAGAAACATACAAGTCTACTAAAACCCTAAGAAACATTGGAATGAAATAAAAGATTGGAAGCAACGCATGAGATAGAAATGGAAGTCAAATGATTTGACCTCAAGATTCTTGACCACAATCAGCATGCGAAGTTTTATTGGTCCTCTTAATAATGATATACAAGCCGTGCTCGATTCAGTGCGTACATCATCGCTGTGAATAACATGGTGCTTGATGGGCTTTGGTTGCAGCGTGTAGAAATTAGTTATGATATCATTAGGCAGTTGTTTGCTTTAGGAAGATTAAGACATTTATTTTATATTAATTACAATAAAACTGAAGAGTTTTTTTGTTTGTTTCACCGCGTGAGAAATTATTTTGTAACTACAAGTCGGATTACTCTGTAACTGCTAGTCAAATTACTCTGTAACTACAAGTCGGACTTAAAAATTCGTTTAGCTACATTTATGTGGAAGGTTTATAGGCTATCAAGCATTACGTTATAATTCTTAACGCGGGCGAAACCGCGGGGCACAAGAAGTGTAATATATAGAGGTTCATAAAAAGTAAAACTGCATCTACCTGAAAACATAAGACTAAGTAGAGACAGGTTTAGGTTTATGACGCCGTAAAATTATCAAACTAAGTCAAAAATATATACGACTAATAAAAAATATCTCAACATTACGCGTGTCCCCATGAAACATAAAACTTTCGTCAGTAACTAATCAGCTTTTTCTTAAAAATTTTAATTAAAGTCGTGTAAAAATATCGTTACTTTAAAAAGGACTTGCTCTATCACCAGCAGTCAGCGAATTACGAGTATTAGAAAACACATTGGGGGGAATAGGGTCACATAATAATTACGACTAGTTCATAAATATCTTCGATGACAAAGTCGCCGAGTTATTCACTTACTTACGTAGAGACTAGAATAACTTAATAATTTTTTAGAGTAACTAAGTATAATTTGCAATAGGTGAATATTTCGCAGTAATAAATAATTCTGGGAAAAACACAATTATTATTATAAAGTAACTTATTTTTATCGCCAACAAGCATGCTATTTACCTGCTGTTATTGATCTCTACAATCCATAGACTATACATATTATTTACTTCACCGCAGACTGCCAGTCCAGTGACAGTCATGTGAGGTCATGTGCGTCGCTGACATCTGATGAATACCTACTAAGATGGTCATCAGTCGCCTCACACCTAAAATATCACCCGGCATCCAAGCATCTTCCGATACAATCAGTTGTTTGGTCCGCTTCCTGGTTAGGAGAAGCACAAAATATTTATGGTTTAAGACCTTTATTATTTCTTTTAAGATTTACAATCACTTACAAGAAATAAATACTTAATAATTGTAACAAAGAACATCGTAACAATTATTTACTAGTTGATCGCTAACTCGTCCACGATGAAACCCAGAAACAAAAAGTAAAAGTGTCATTAATAAACATGACAAGTATCTAACACTAATGAATCCGGCCCGAACGAATGCATTTCGTTAAGCGTAAGTATAAATAATTATTATGTATATTTCTAGAATTTTGAAACGGTGAGTGGAATGGGAAAGGTAAAAGAAGAATATACAAAATGGATTTTGGAAATTGAAATGAGAAAATAGCTTAAAAAGTAGTTAATATTAAACTAATGACTATAGGGTGAAAATTCATAAGGATTGTCAGTTGATAATTTTTTCCTTATAATAAATGATGATATGAAATAATTTGCAATAAGCAGTTCTATTTTAAAGTTATGTTATTGTTAGGTGTTCATATACTTTCTAGCACTTTTTATAAAATGCGTGAATCAGTTTTAACCACAGTTTATGTTAGGTTAGTTGTTTGGTATAGTATGGTAAATATTACAGCATTATAATTAATAATATATCAAAGATCAAACATTTTTATTTATCATAAGTTATTTGTATACACTCGAAAAATAAATAATAAATAAATAACGCTTCACACTCAAAGCCCCACAGTAGGATTCCCTGTATCGTGGGTGCCATGGACACTACTCGTAACAAAGACGAATACACAAACACCCAGACCGGGAACAGAAATTCATCATTTAAATTTCTGCCCCTCCGGGGATCGAACCCGGGAACCTTCGAATGGTGGACTGGCGTGGTAACCACCACACCACACACTGGTCGTCAACGTTACGGGTCGTCACGGGTCGATAAACGTTAAATAATACGGTATATCCTTTTTCACAATCTTCTATCACAGTCATCCACCGCAACTCAGCCACTTAACAAACATAAATTCAATAAAGAAACATTTTTTACTAAAATATTCGTAGCTATCCTATCAGATCGCCAGCTTAAATCGTTCATAATATTTTATTTCTGCGTAGAATTGCGTGCTTTTGAATATTCTAAAAGCAGCTGGTCGTTAAAGTTTCAGTGACATGAAAAAATGTTTACTGTTTATTATTATCATATTCAAAGATATAAACACTAACTAAATGATCGTTATAATAAATTTTTATTACTAGAAAAAGCCATAGCCACACTATTTAAATAATGTTACAAGGGGAAATTATTCAAATCTATTTTGTTAACGTTTCCCTTAAATCAGCCACTTTATTTATTTTTATTTGTTTGTAATTGTAATAAAAAAGCTAGCGATAAATAAGTTACTAATATTTTATATACGACCACTACGTAGTGGTCACCATTTAAAAGGACCTGGGTTCGTTTACTGGCGGGACAATAGCTTAAACGATGGATTTTGATATCTGTTCCTTTTGTGTAATTGTCTTTGTGTGTGTCCATGGTACACACGACACAGGTAATCCTTGTTTGGAACGATGAGCGAGAAGCGTTATTTGTTATTTACATTTAATTCCATAATTTCTACAATAAAATTTTCATTTCAAGTAAGCATATTATCATTCCAAAGCACAGAAAAGCGTATAAAGTCGTGAACGTCAGGCTCTATCGACTAAAAATACGCATTTGTCGCATCGAACACATTTTTAGCCGCTCGGTCAGATATGATTTAATGGAGCGACGAGAGCTTCGTTAACATTAATAAATTCATAGCCCCTACTATAGGATGAAAATAACTTGCTTAGTCGCTTCACTTCTCGCTCGAAATTCTCCACGTAATTTTCGAACTCGAATTAGCAACAAAATTACGAATGAAGAATGAGACAAAGGGAGAAAATGCCACTAGGCATTGAGTCATTCCATTGTAAAATTTCAATAAAGGCTATAAATAAATAACAAAAGATGACTATAAATAACCAATATTGAGTCCTTTGGGTGGTTTGAAAACATCCAACACTGATCGAGCGTGTTGGAGTATCCTCCAGGCCTTCCCCGGTTGTGAGACCTGAGACCTGTGCCCTGCAGTGGGTCCATTACAACAGCCTTCCCCGGTTGTGCAACAAGACCCGTACCCAGCATATTGAAAGAAAGCCCAATACATGAAAGAACAATATTTCTATACCCTATTCGAATGATATAAGTATCTCGCAACGTTAACGAAGGCGCTTCCGATTTTCAACACCATTGGTAGAAACCAAACTCCTTTTCTACCAGACGCTTTCAACTTTGCTTCGGCACTTCGTTAGCCATGTTTGTGTTTATTTAGAACGTGATAAGTTAGCCGGTGACTGAGCGGGAAGCGGGACGTGTGTCGACTGTGATCTCATTCGCTCACACACTCGATCTGATTGCTTGTTTTATCATTTGACAGGGAACGATTAAGTTTCCGGGAATCAGTAGAACTGACTGGAAGGAAGATCTTTTTTAAGTTTTACTATCTTATGGGAATTATGGGTGAAAACACGATGATGTGTTTTTAGACGTATGTGTTAAACATTTTCGAGGAATGCGACAGTTCTTCTAAGATCAATATTTCGTCAGCGTGAAGGTTAGATTAACTCATTATACCCAAAAACTTAATAGCATTTAAGCATAGGAGAAGTCTTGTGAAGTAGAACATTTATTACATATTTCCAAATTTTATTAATTCATTCTCGAAACCAATTTCACTTAATTTGATAAAAATATTATTATTGTTATTACATTTTAAAACAGACAACAAATATATTTTTATTCTGTGCTTACTTGGTGGTACTACAAATGCGAAGACTTAAGCAAAACAACAAATATTTTATGGAGAAAGTTATAACAAATATAGTTAAGTACCTAAGTATATTAGGTTATAAAATTCTTCATCATCTTATTTATTAAGCTATAAAATTATACACCAAACAGCAGTCATCGAGTTCCGTTTAAATATTTATATTGCGGGAATTATGTTTTTGTTTTCAATTTAAAAGTACAACAATTGTACAAAAGTACAACAAAAGTACAACTTACAACAATTGCATTATAAAAATACCTACCACACACTTATAAGTACGGCCAAGTGACGTGCGTAAAATGTAAATAGTTTAAGAGAAATGTCTTAACTCAAAAGAGTAGCGACTGAACTTCAAAGGAGGTTGTCTTGGTGAATAATGTAGATCCCAAAACGCGCGGTTAGTGAAAAAAAAGTTAAACTAAATGAAGCTAATTTCCTTGCAACATTGAGAACTGGTTATGAAATATTTTGCACATCACTTAGAGCTTTAAAGAACCGTTTATTGAAATTTATATAGTAAATGTAACTGTATTTATATTTAAATAATAATCAAAAACCGCTCTACCGATTTAGATGCAAATTTAATTGGTTTTTATTCCAAACCGCGTTTAAATAAGTTTTGGAAAATAGAGCAATCTGCCATTTCGGTTACACTCAGCCTTGGCCTCAGAGAACCACCACCGTCGGTTTCCATCGCGGATTCAATACAAATCTTTTATCGCGGATCATGCAACACTAACCGAATAGCGACAACGATATGAAATTAAATTTGCAACTGGAAACGTCGTAACGAACTCGTAAAGAACGTTCTTTTGTTCCAAGTTGTTATTGAAACCCTGATATATTAAACACAATATGACCGTTTATGGACTTTTATAGTAGCAAAAGGTTTGAGTTAACAATGGGTATAAGTAAACGTAATAAACAATAAATACTTAGGCTATATTGTTTGCTACCGTCCCAGTGACCCTAGGAACATTAGAGCCTTATGGAAATCAGACGCCCCATTGTCGTAAAAAATAACTACTTATTTAAATATGGATGGATTTATTACTTATTAAGTATGTAGTTCGAACGAAACGTAATCTTACAAAACAAGGTCGGTTTAGGCGTTGCGTGTGATACATATTTATAAGTATTAGAAGAATTTCTATTCCTGGTGATGGGGGATTTTAATCGGTGTTACATGAGTAAACTATAAGGTTGATAGAGATTTGATGGAAAAGGCAAGCCCTTAAATCCAAATATGAACCTAATTTCTTAAGTTTCTTAAGTTGCAATTATCAGCAAAATCAAGAATGGAGAGATGTACATATAATGCAAGAAACATTTAAGTCGGGATTGGCAGAAAGACGCTAAGTATTAGAAGCTTTTCACATACTCGTACCTACAAGTAACGACTAATTTCTTTCATATTATGCGGTACCCAAGGTTACTTCAGAATGTGTTATCATTCAATCATAGATCTAAAAATTGACTATATGTGTCAAATTTTTGAATGTGAATACTGTTTGTTTGTATCAGGCATTTGTAGGTGACCGTGACTAGTTACTGCATTCATTAACGCGATTAGCCGACCCGTGATTGGGGCTAAGCGGGCGGTTTACATGTATTTGCCCCATACGCTTTTGTAATCAAAAGCGCACTTGCATCCATAATCGTGGTTTAATGAACTTGCCTGTTTAATAATGTACCTATTCTGCCAATATTAAGTATCGGTCTGTATTAATATCCTTTTATATTCCTTTCATATGAAAGGAATATAGTAACCCGTATGGGTTACTATTAAGTTGGACAGTATTTTTGACTTTTTTGTCTGGTTAATATTAAACCTTGATCGAATTTACTCAAAAAATATTCCAAATAAGGCCCATTTTGATGATTTCTAAAGTAGTATTATATATTTATACAAAAATTTTAAAAAATTCAAATTTTAAAGACTTACCCGGTCGGTAGTCAGCTAGTAACTAAGAGTAAGTAGTTATACCTACTATTAGAAATAATGTGTTTTGTATTCCGATATATTACTCGTATTATGTTATATTATTATATTCAGATGAAATGCAATGTTATAAGTTACAAGCTTTTACTAAAAAGTTAATGAAACGAATCATGTAAAGTACTCTTAACATGCTCCGATTCCATTTTAATAAACATACGAGTATAATATGGCAATAATGTTTCTGTAACGTTTAATAATTTCGTTTCAAAATCAGCTACTAAGTCTATATTAAAAATACTTAAAATTATCCGAACACGATGATGCATGTTTGATGATGATACTATTCGCAGAGGTTTGTGATGTTGACGAGAGAACATGTTATTTCAATCAATCTGCTCTTATGAATCTTTAAACAATTTCTTTCCACTTTCTTCTCTTTCTCTTTCTTCTTCACCAATCCGCATTGGAGTAGCGTAGTGGAGTATGCTATAGGCCTTCCTCGGTTGTGGGGAGAGACCCGTGCCCAGCAGTGGAACATAAAAAGGGTTGAAGGCATACAATTTCTTTATCTAATTTTGCGAAAAAATTTCAAATTTTCCTGTTGGTATCAGAATAACCTAAGTCATAAAACGTAATAACATACGACACAGCGTTACGGGGTTAAGTTAACGACATTGAGAATATCGGATGACTTACAAGAGGACTCGCCTTTGAAACAAGAGTTGATGAATTCGAGTATGATCGAGAGGACACTAGGGAGGGAGTGGACTCTATGTATGGACTTAATTAAGACTTGCGAAGGCCTTCGCCAGAATATAACTTTAAATACCTACTTACCGCCCTTTTCTGAAATACTGATCAAAATCTGAATGAACTAATTAATTTCTAAAAATATTGCGAGAGACTCGATAGATTTGACTATTAATTAATTGATTTTTGTATGAATTTTCCTCACGAACAATGGTGGTCTTAAGGATGCGACTGTTGGTTAATTTGTGATTTAAGGTCAACAACTTTTTAATTAATCGAAAAATGAGGGCAAAACCGCTTGTGTCTTTAATTGTATTAATGCATTTATTATATTGTTAAGTTGGCAAAAAGTAGGTACGTATGTATGTTATAGATAGTTGTTAATACAAACTTTCAAAAGACCTTTACTAGATCTAAATTAACTTGTACCTAAACTAAACAACAAATCAATATAAAATAGAACAATAATTAGTCCAAAACCAAAGCCTAATTATAACTATTCACACGACCCGGATCGCTTCGAACCTGTTTATCTATTCCGTATAATCGTAACATTGTAATGTAATAGGTCTGAATAATTAAACAAACTTCTAATTATTTTCTATCGATGTTGATAACATTGATTTATTACTAGCGGCGTGCTCCAAAAACAAAGATAGTACACAATTTACGATGTTTGTTATGATAACTGTTTTAAATTGTTCGTTTCGACGTTTTAATCGTATAGGAAATATATAGACGTTCAAAGTGAAATACAGCCGTTAAAAACTATTAGTGATTTATTGCCAAAATTTCTGGCATTCGACTAATTGCTTTTGTGCCTAAATTGAAGTGTAGAACGGTTCATAAATTGCTCTACAGTTTTAAGCCTGTTTTCTGCATCTTTTTATTACTTATTCTGCACAACATGCTTGTGATGCAAGCCATTACATCACAGTGTTACAGCCTGATGCAATAGAGGTTAATATTATAATTATGTTAACATAATAATATATGTACGGACTGTATGTACATCAAAGGTTGGTTTTATATTGAAATAACTATTTAAATATATTGAAAATACTAGACAGTTTGCGGAGGCACTGTATTCGACAAATCATTATTATTAATAATAAAATTTATTCAGATCATTAGACGCAGTGTATATAAATAATGTTGGACAAAACTGTCTCATTTAGATTCAAAAGAACTTTATTCAATCACCTAACCAGTAAAAAGTTTAAAAGTTATTCAACAATGAACTATTGCCCATTACATAGATAGCGAAACTTGTTACGTATAAAAATGTATTATATAGTAATAGTAGTCTATAGATTTTAAATGTCAGAGCTACTCGTACGTCTATTTCATCCTTACTGTTCCTCCAAGCGCCTATGTCCTCTTAAGTAGGATTACTTTCTTCACCCCAGTCTAGGGTAGAACTAGAAAATGAGTGACAATACGACGCATCTTTTAAAAGTATGAGAAGATTTTATATACTTGTACCTATGCTTTTCGATCATAATGACTTTAGCAATAACAAAAATTTTACTTCTGCAAAGTAATTTAAGAGCGTATTTTTATAAAGCTATGTTAGGTATGTTAACTACTTTAAAGCACTAAATAACCTAGTTTTAATATATATTTTTTGTAAATTCAGTTAGAGTCGGACAATTAAGTATTTTTAAATACATAAAATACTTTTTTATTTCATAGAAATATTTCATGCTAGTGTTTAGAAATATTTTATAGTTTGTGAAGCATCATTATCTTATTCCAGCGCCCTGTAAATTATCCACGCTTGGAGATTAGTGCAAATAATCTCATGTTTGTAATAATTTAATGGAACAAGTTTACTGTAAACAGTTGAGAATAGGCTTAATTTAATAATTCCGTACCTGGAAAACCGAGCTTTGTTGTGTGTCTATTAATTATACAACAGAAAATAATATCTGGTTTAACTGCTACGTGCGTTGTTATAGTTTACTAGCTGTGCCCCCTTGTTTCACCCGCGTTAAGAATTGCAACGTAACGCTTGATAGCCTTCCTCGATAAATGGACTATCTTACACTGAAAGAATTTTTCAAATCTGTCCAGTACTTCCTGAGATTAGCGCGTTCAAACAAACAAACAAACTCTTCAGCTGTAAATTATTAGTATAGATTTAAGATTTACGGCTATTAATGTCATATCATATCAGGTCGAAAAGACAAGTGCTGAACAGGGTAAAATAATAGACAAGAACACAAAAGAGAATGTGAATAGACCCCCTACGGAACTGAATCCAACTGGATGAGTTGCCACCGCGCCGCATGTGTCGCAAATCGCAGTCGCAAGCCGCAGCAAGCCATAAGTCATTAACGGCTTGGAGCACAGCGCAAACAAACTCAAGGTTGTAATATCTTAATGGGGCAAGTTTATAGCAAACAGCTATCTGGAGAGCACTATTCTTCATTACCAACTGAGAGCCTCTGCTAAATTATTCTTGGGGTCACTTTGGTGCTATTTAAGCTAATTTAATCCCAACTTCGCTTACTTCTCACGTACTTGTATTGTCCTTGTTGATTATGGAACTGGAGTTACGGGAACTTTGAGACGCGTCTTCAAATGTAAATGTGAGGTCGGTGCGTCTCGGGAGGTTTGGAGGTCATGAATGTGACGGGGTAATTTGCGTGAGAATCTTCGAGAAATATTAGCGACTTGTGAAACCAGTGATTTCCTTTTAGTGGACCGTAATAATACCCATGTGTATGGTTTTATTACTTCTATCTCATAAACCTTCCTAGCTGCCCAAAATTACTGGAAAATAGTACAGTTACATCCATACTTAGATGTCTTTCCATGCATCTCCGGACCAGTCTTAACGACTCGTCGCCTCAGTGCTTATTTATTCAATCTACCATGAATCAAATTTTAAAGGAGAAGGTTTTTTCTTTGTTACGATGCCACGGTACAGATAAAATGAAAAACATATTTTTCGGCTTTATTAAAGTAAAATATGTTTTACTAATTGATGTGAAATTAAAGCCCGCATCTTTCTGTATCAAAAAGTCATTTTCGGCAAATATTATAATATAGATTGAACAAATTAATAAGCACTAAGGCGACGGTCTGTTATCTGTCGATAACAGCCGGGACTGACGTCTTAACGTGCCCTCCGAAGCACGGAAGCGTGCATGAAATTCGCCACTAGCGGTTACCCATTCATGTACCGATCATACCCGTGGTTACATAACTCGTGAGATCGCTTGCGATCCAATACGTTACTAAATCAATTCGAAAATTACTTACTTTGTAACTTTAATTATAATATTTTATTAATATTGCGTTTGTATAAGCTTGTGGTAACATAGATACATTTTATGGTGTGACTTTTGCTTTAAATCTCTGTATACTGATTCACCAAAAGTCTTTATGTATTTTTAATTCGCATTAATAATTTAGGGGTTAGTTTCCGTAAAGAAAACATTCCTTTAAAATTCAATGCCAAAGTAAAGGTTGTCTGCTACTGCCGACGAGAAACCACAAGTTAGTAGGTAGGTACCTATGTTTAGTTGTTTCATTTATTGAAAAACTGTAATTAAATGTTTATTATTTATTATGACTTTAATTTAATTTTTGTTACTGTTATCCGATATAAAATATATAATTTATTAGAAGCATACATCAAAATAAATTATAATATAATTAGGCAATGTTATTATAATTTAACTAATTTAATTATAACCGGGGCACACTTATATGAGGCCATCAGCCTTCGAGGCAGCAGCGCAACTACATGCGACCTCAGGCAGGACAAGAGCCTGCTTGAGGTTGGATGTAGATGTCCATGGGCGGCAGC
>DWAV01000933.1:0-15594 GCA_018231305.1 Noctuana lactifera
ATGATTAATGTGCCTTATTTAATAAGCTTATTAAGATAACCTCACCACTACAAAGGTATCATCTGCTATCCTCACATCGAAGAGGTATCCATCGTTTATATGGAACTATAGACGAAGCCCGGTGCGTCATAGCGAATTTCTGAAGCTTGGTGCTGAGGAGGGGGCCCGCCCGATACTCCCACTCCACCCCCGAGCCCACGCAACGACCTTTGTGCCTTGCCGATGCGCTTTGACAGACTTTACTAATTCAATACTTGGATACATAGTCGCCTTGCGGCCAGCGCGCTGCATGAGAGAATACACTTGCATGATTAGAATACCTATAACAGAAACAAATTTTAGAATAGCATGTTGTACCTATTTTTGTATTGTTGTATTTTTTGTCAGATAAGCATAATGAAGTTACCGTTACCAAAGTTCGCTATATTTAATAGTAATGAAAGTTTAATGTTGCAAACTTATAATTATAAACATTGTATCTGTGTTTTAAAGGACATTAATTTGTTTCAAAATGTATAAAGAATTTCGATTCTCAAACTAAACTAAGAGGAAATATTGACACTAGCTTTTTTACGAATTTTAATTAAATACATTTCACTCTCCTAAGGCTAAGATGGTCGCCTCAAATGCTTCCCAACATCGTCCTGAAATACACTTTCATCCTAAACGTAATCACTTCACGGTAGAAGTGGGCGTGCATCAGCACAGTTACATTAATTACCTATTTGTCAATGACGTCATACTGTCGAAATAGCACAAAAATAGTTCTTTGTAATAAGAAGAACCGGTGCGTCATTAAGTGAGCTCGTGGTTTGTCGGGGGAGTTGATGGCGCCCACTCCACCCTCGTGCCCACGCGACGACCTTTGTGCCTCACCGAAGTCACCGATGCGCTTTGACAGCCTTCACTAATTCAACTTGGACCTATAGACGCCTTGCGGTAGGTGCATCCTTTGTGTAAAAGAATTTTGTGTGGAGAAAAATGTTGTCACTCCCAAATAACAAAGATTTAGAACTTTACAGGTAACGTCATACTATATAGGTATGTATTTTTTAGATCTTTTATGTTACCTACCTATTATGTTTCTAAGAAGCACTCTTTTGTTTTTGAGCCTTTTTAGAGTTTTTAGTTTATAACGCTGATACTTACAAATTAACAAATGTGCGTGCCACCAATATTTAGGTATATCAAACTCATAACATAAGTAATAAGTAACTAACTTAACGTTTTTTATGTATTTGTTGATAGCATTAAGTGTATATCTAATGTACAGTATATGTTCTTCTATCGCGTAACTAAATATAGAGCATACAACTCTAGAACTTAGTGCGGGTAAATAAAGGTACCGTTACTACTCAAAAATGTCGTAAACAACATCGTAATGATGCAGACCTTTTTGGAGCAGACATTTGAGCGGTACGGAATTCAAAAACGTCCTTGAGCGTGTGGTACGGTAAATGAAGGCTGAGCGACGGTCGGTGGGGGGACTGCTTGTTTTGGTCTGTTTGGGGCACGACGCTACGAGTGCAAGGACGACGCTGAACCGCGCGCTAATTCAACGGAGATCGATATTGCACCTCCCACTCACTTCGTTAAGACTTAGGAGCATCACATTATATTTGATTTTACCGTTGATTGGAATTTTCTTGTGTAATTCAATGGAAATCGATAGCTTATTATTTTTATCTGATAGCAGCTCATTAGGCTAAAAATATGTAGCCTGAATGCACTTTCTTCTTTTTCTTTTGTCATTTATAAGAAAATTAATGTAATTTTACAGTACTAGCTTAGTAATTAGCCAGAATTCACCTTAAATTTCGCTGCTTCCGCTGGCTGAAAAAAGAATTAAATTTCAGAAAACAATGACTCTTTCATTAATCACTAATAATTCAAGATGCTTTTTAATTCAATTTGTGCAAAAGATACTCGTATTAAAAGCTACATTCGCAAAATATTGTTCAGCATGTGAAGCCACAAATGAATGCTTGAGCGACAGCGAGCGAGTGTGGGGGCAGCTTGTTTTGGTCGGTTTGGCCCCACGACGCTCCGCAAGGAGGACGCCGATCCGCGCACTAATTCAACGGAGATCGATAGTGCACCACCCTGCGCCCTTTCACACCCACCTACAAAGATAATTAAATTGTTTTGTTTTAAAATTGGGATCGAGAGTGCAAAATTCTAAGACTTTTGTGGGTACTAAGTTTTTCATTTTTATCATACATTTGATTTACGCGTTACATAATGGTATTTTTGACTATAGTTTCCATATTTTATGTGCGTAACTGTATCTACATGTTCATCAAACCTGCACTTGGCAGATTAGTTTCAGAGGAAACCCGTGAGGGAACTTCTGGCAGTAGCACAAGGGTGATGATGATGAACTTAGTACCTAATAGGTATATAAATGTATTCTTAATGTCTTTCACAAAATACAAGTTCTTGAATAACATTTTGGTTCAAACAATTTGAACGGAATACTACATTTTTACGTGAAGCAATCCAGGTGTAACGGCCATTAAAACTTTAGTGCTTTAACCGCATTGATGTAATAAGGTAGGTACCTATTGGAAACGTTTAAATATCTAATGCCAGCGCAATACACTAATATACCTTGTTTCCTTTGTTTAACTCCTGGAGAAAACCATTAATCGATATCGCTAACATTTATGACAAATAGCCAATCACTCGCAAATATTATAAATTGAAAAATATTATTATTAAAAAACATAAATACGGCTACACAGTATCCATATTCAAGGAAAATAAACAAAACAAGTCCATAAAATAACAAGCGAAAAGGAACTTCTATCAAATGAAAGTGTTTCACTGCAGCGGATTCATTTCTTGAGTGAACTTTTGAACGACCTTCGGGGGTGATGTTACAAGTTTCAGTCACAGTTATAGATGGCGCCACCCCACCCGTCTCAAGAAATTTGCATGATTAGGACGCGAGCTGGGTGCATAAAAGAACGAAAACGGGTTTCAGAATAGAAAGGCAAAACGACAAAGAAATACTTATTCAAGCACTTTTACGTGCTTACCTAAATGATATCTTGAAAATTTAAATAAATTTAAACTAACATATCTTCGTTGCTTTTGTTTTTATTTCAATTGCTTTATGATAAATTGGGTCTTGATTATTATTAAACTTGAAGATAATAATATAATAATACCTACTGAAGACTAATACTTTCCTATATCGTCTTTAGGGTTGTTTTCACTTGCATGTCGGTCCGTCTGTCTGTCACAGCCAATTGGCTCCAAAATTGAGTTGAAATTTTATTACGTAACATAATGTAGGAAATATAATACATCATATATTATATAACATGGAAAACACTTTAAAAACTTTAAAAAAAAGTTTTGCAAACTATATCGTTTGAGAATATCAAATGAAATAGCATATTGTAAAAATCTCAAATTACTAAAAAAAATAATAGTGTGAATACATTTCTTATCTTTATTTAAAGTGATTGGCGGTAAATAGCCAATTACTTTAATTAAAATGAGTAAATAAATAAATCATTTTGCAGCCCCTAGGTACCTGCCTACTTGTATAAAATCAATAGGAGCGGGTTTACATTCCGAAATTGGATTCCGCAACAAAGGGACATCAAAGAAGCTAGCTGCACGCGTGCAAGCCAACATAAAGACCGGCGGTGCAGGGCCCAGGAGCGTGCGTCCACTCCCCCACCCGGCGGGGGCTGCCGAAAGTACGGGGTGGTAAGCGCCTCACACCCGAAGATGCATCGAGTTTCTGGACGAAACCGCACCGCCGCCTGCACGTAATTGTAATGAGTTTCCCACCTCTATTTACTTTATTGATTCATCGGGTATCGGCCCTTACTTTAGAACTTTCAGTGTATCCTTATTGCACATACTACCTACCTATTCAGTATCCTGCTTTTATATTCTTTTATTTTTAAATTTACATCTTCGCCAGTTTGCTTTTACAAACGGCATGATGTCCTTAATATATTGATAAAAAATAGATACAAGTATGGTTTGTTTATTTCATTTAGGTATTTGGTACCTTTTACTTTTACCTTTTGTAACTTTCAGTGAGTAGATGTTTTGAGATCATAATGAAATAAATTGTAACGTTCCAAGAGCAGTGCTTTTATGAATAGGTACCTACATCCAGAACTAACAACAAATAAAACGAAAAGTACTATCTAAGACTACGTCTGACTGGTTGCTATCAGCTGCTATGCAGAAAACTAAAAAGTTTAACTTTTTTAACCATTTTAATAATAAAATATTGGCACTTGCTTGGCCACAGAAAATTCTATGAGTCAAGGACTCAAGCTAAAATCAGCTAGTCCTAAGCTAGCCATCTTATCAAAATAAAATTAAAAAGCTCTAAAACATGAGTAAATGGATAAATTGCGAATTCTAGCTTTTATAACGTTAAAGAATACTGAGCTCCAGCTATGATATATTTGCCCAAAGCACCTACCTGTACAATACAGTCACGACATGCTCGTGCACCGATAAATCGCATTATGGCCCACGTGCAGCGAATACATTTTTAATCTTGTTTCTTTTATATTATCCAGCTTAGAAAAGCTATAGCGTGTCTTGAAAAACATTAACGAAGAGAAAATGATTTGTATTATTGAAACCTTTAGAACCAGCTATTTTACTTTGTGCATCCCCGTCTAATAAATATAAGCTTTTAACCACTTCCGACTACAACAAGAAACTTAGAAAAAGGATTCTACCTGCAGTTTAATGGCATAATAAACGGAACAACAAGACATCTAAGGCAACACGTTAGCAATACCAGTACACATACAATGATGTTACCAAAAACAAACAGAACTTTCCGCGGAAACGTTAATAACGCTCACGTTGGCATCCATAGCTCCTTTCATTCGGCACGAGCCGCACAGGCTGTGTCAAAGCACGTAATTAGTATTTAGGAAGGTGGTAAGAAAGGAGAGGTCGTGGGCCAGACGTCGGGTATCGATCCAGCGACCTGCCCCACGTTCCCCCTCGTCAGAGTGGGAGTAGGGAGTCACGCACATCGAGCCACCAATTGACACACTTAAGGTAATACTTGGCACTTACGACGTTGCCTTCTTTACTTTGGCCAACGAAGCCCGCATGTCGGCTAAACTTACAGCTACCTACGCTATGTCGAAGCTTTGAGAACCTTATGTAACGTACTCATACCAACATTACCAACGTACCATCTCATGCACAAGTGTACCTACTGCCTACGAGACTCTATTACGTATTAATGTACGTGCAAGCTACCCAGGACAAATACGAGTGGAAGCCGAACCTGCATTTACGTGCCACTAATTTAATATTTATATTATCTCCACAATGTTTCGTATGCCAGGTACAAAGCGCGCTCGAATAGCTGAAAGTTACAGAAAGCTCGACCCAGTTGGCTTTGAGCCCGCCGTTAGGTCGTAGCAATACGTAGCACTGCCATTACTTAACCTTGAATGAAACTGATGAGCAATTTTGTCATGTAATCTTAATTTATGGATACTGAAACTGATAACTGAGTAAGTTCTAAATACGAGTACGTATGTAGGTCATAATCGCGTTTATGATTGTCAAGATATACATTTTTTAAAACGCTCTTATTAGCTTGGCCTGTATGTTTTCACTATGAATTGAACTTTCTTTCCGGGAGGGTCCAGTTTCAATGACGGTTCTTCACTTTTCAAAAATAGTTTTTAATCTTTAGTTCTCTCTCTTTTCATAGGTCGCGAAGTGACTGAACCACGTTTAGCGCAACTGAGTAGGAATTTTCTACTACTGAAGTTGTTTATACAAAAAAAATTCAGTAGGTATAATATTTTTTTTGCATAACTATTGTAGGTTAAAAAATTTCAATACCTACTAAAAATTCCATTTCATCTCTACTTTCTAATTTTCTAGTACGAAACACAAGGATCGTTATAATTTTGGCTGCGTCAGCGTTTCTCTTACGAACTAAACTCTTCGTACTTTATAAAGGCAATTTCCGGCAAAGGAATTACGGGTGAAAATAAGCAGAGCACGCAGATTGTCCGGAGCGACGTCGCGTCGGCGTTGCACTTTGGGGGGCTCCGGGGACGGGTTAGACACTAGGGGGTGGCAGGGGGTGGTGTAAAATCACCCGCGATCATTTATACCCGAACTGCCTGCAGAATTACTGGCTGTCACTAAATTTCATGAAAATTTACCAGAACCAACAACATTGCTGCTTTAAAATACACTTGACTAATATTTTAGAATATAGAAGAAGCAATGGACGTCGTCCAAAGCTGCATTACCACATAAGGTGAAATTTCCGATATATAAGACGAGAAAAGTGCACATTTCGCTCCGGCTGCTAGATAAAATTTTCCCACGGCATATCAAGTCCGTTTTAGAACAATTTATTTAAGTTAACAACCACCACAAACCTGTTATGGATACAATTAATTGCATTGTTCAAAATTATAAAACAAATAGGTATTAAAATGTTAAAGCTAACCTTATAATATTTTCTATTTATTCATATTTGTATGAAACTAATTTAACAGTCATCTTCTGATTGTCAATGGAAACAGCGTGGGTACGTAAGCACGCACGTCCCTACCAATCTAACACTTTATGTACGAACCTATTGACAAATTAGCATTATGTACCTAATACCCTTACGACACGATGTTTAAACGTCGACGAACCTGTGTGTAACCGATATTTAATTAACGGCGAGAGCTAAGGTAGGTACCGTCCCTATCTACTCGTGTAACTAGGCAGACGAGGCCACGTGGAGTTGCGACAGCGCTATTTGTGTCAGGAGCCTGCATCCGTGACCCACTTCTCGAACACCCCAAACCCCGTTGCCGACAATGCCGTATACTTTGGTCTAGGTTATGTCATACTGTTTCAATTTTATTCGTTTGTGTCACTTAGTCGCCAAAAATTGTAGGTACCTATTTAAATACATAAGCAGTAAAGTTGGTATTTGAATAGTTTACGGAACGGTACCTTGATGATATTTATTGTATTCGTTTAAGACAGTAGTTGGTAGGTAGGTATTCCTAAAAGCCCTTTGTGTACCACTAGGAGCAAAAACTTTAAAAAAATCTACGTATGCCTTCTTTAAATATAGCTTAGCACAAATTTTTAAGGAAGTTTATGTAAATACATTTTATTAAAAAAATTAAAAACGAGTGACTTTTACACTACCCTATTATTATAAGAGTAAAAATTTACTCAGTCACGTTATTATAAGTAGGTACCTATGTGATACAGTTAGAAGACTAGCAATTTGTGTGCAACAAATTACGTGGTACCCACGTCGAAACTTGCATGCGTTTCACAGTGCAAACCCCATTAGTAGCCGATTTTTCCAGAGATTAGCCAATGCGCGCACGGCATCGCTCAAATTAGCATGAGTAATGAATGGTTCGCGCTGTCGGTGTCACGATTGCCTCTAATTACAATATCTAATTAAATGGAATATCATAATAATCGCATGCACTTGCCGCGCCGAGCGGCAAATTTAACGCACTCGCTAATTCTCTAAATTGTTCGATTTATAGTAACAATAGAAATTTAAAAGTAAAATATATTTGCAGTTTAATTATGTAATCTGTGATAAACCCAATCTCTAAATTGTAATTTACTAAAAACACATTTATATAGTTCGCATTATTGAACTTTAAGTCGCTAAGGGTGTAAAGTACCTATACATATACGAGTATCTACCTATACCTACTTACAATTTTCTCCTATACTTAAAATTTTATTATTTTGATCTCTGATTTTAAGTTGGTTGGTAAACAAAATCGGTTAGTTATGTTGCACGTGTGATGTAAGCGAATGAGTGCCGCCAAAAATGGTTATTTTGTATATTATTATGATGAATTGATATCTTAATACTAATGATAGACGCTAAAAAACCACGCCACCAACTGATCCTTTGCTCAGTAACCAATTAGCAAAAAATAATAAAATTCTGTATTTAATAATTCTAGTGAAGATAAATTTATATATTTAGAGCCACATATATTTAGAGCAACAAACGAATCTACTTATAAATTTATGGTAGGTAGGTATGTAGATTATTTAATTTCTTGTGTCTGGCACATCATAACGAGTCTAGATTCTAGACGTTACGTGTGCGTAGTTAGGGAATACGGTTGTCGACTAATTGGAAATAAAATACTTTTGTTTCTTATATTTCTGTTATAATTGATTAACTTATTTACATAGATACTTATAAATTAGTTAACATACATGAGTCAAGTCAAAACTAATCAGAACCGGCAAAGCGCGAATCGAACCCGCATTCGAAGATTTCCGTTGAATACCACAATATATTAATACAAAACAATCCTAAGGTAATTAACGGATTCTAATTATGTACACTCAACATAATTTAGTACTAAATAATATAACGATATGACTAACTCCTATTCCTATACTATCTACTAATTATACAAATATGATATCTCAGTCGCTTAAGAGTAAAAAAAATAACATCATTTTTGTACCTCATTCTTTCCTCATTAATCCTGTTTCCATGCACTATAGTTGGCTCTGTAGGTTGTAAAACTGCAGAAACATCCACATTGATGTATAAAACAATTATTCAAAAGTAAGAAATATTACAAACTTCCAGAATTTATTTTGTAGTATGTGCCCCAATATGCTTAAGAAAGAATAACCGCTTCTATGTAACGAATTCTGTGTCGCAAGGAAAATGCGTAGAAAATACTCAGTTTCTAACGTCGATATAACAATAACAAATTATTGTCACTTATTAAATAAATTAATCGATTACTTCTACTTATCGCTGCTTAATCAGACTCATATAGAATCTTCAATGTAGTTGTGATTAAACTCTTGAAATTTTAACTTAATTATTTACAAGTACTCTTTATAATAAAATAACTCGCAAGTACACTTAAAAACTCGTTTCTATATCTCTTTTCGAAAATCATCAAAATGTAACAAAACGACTAACTCGTGTATCTTAACATTTATATTTACAAAAATATCTCTATTTCCTTTGTCTTTGACATGATTCATACAAAAGTATTAAGGCCTATTTGTTAACACCCTGTGCATAACAAAATGTATTGCTAATATTAAAAAGACAACAATAAATGGCCATTTTATCATGCCATTTATCTGTAAATGCTATGGTCCGTGTAGCTTACTGAGAACTGATTCAATATCAATATTTTGAATGTTGGCTGAATTTAACAAGTATGGAGTATCTGTCTTTACTTTTTTGCTACCATTAGATGATTCACTCTGAAGTCTTTTTCTTTTTTTACTGTCTGACTTCTGTTTCGTATCAGTTTCAATCTTATCTACCTCCACTGTTTCGGCTATTGTTTTAATTTCGTGCGTCTTTGGGCTGTTTGGTTTTAAAGGTGTATCAAGACTGGTCAATGTGGAATCAAATATTTCATAACATTGTGCTTTTCTTGGAGTGTATAAGGCATCGTAATAACATGGGCTTGTAGGTTTATCTGCAGGTTTTTCATTACAATCTGTAATATTTTCATTTTGTGACTGTTGTTCAAAGTTTATATTAAATGCTGTAGCTCTCAATCTAATAGCCTCATCTTCTATACATATTTCCATTGAAAATTTCTCTTTTAGTTTCACTTGATCAGTTTGAACAAAGGTAGATTCATCAAATTTATAAGAAAAATAATTATTTGTTTCTTCATTGCTTTCATGCACTGATAAATCAAATTCAACATTGTCATCTTCATCTGTACTGTGTTCCTTATCGGTAGACTTAGAAATAGTTTCACAATTTTTAGATTCCGATTTATCACTATTTGTAGAATGAGCTATAGAAGGTGATACGGCTTGTAAGTTACACTGAAAAGGCTGATGTGTTACCGTAACTTGGTTTGTATTCTCTAAAAGATCGCGTTCAATCATTCTTGCTGTTGCAACATCAAAACCTCTTTTTATTAAATCCACTTGCAAAGTACCTTCCCCATCCTGTGTGCTTTTGATAACATTTGGAACTGTTTTATTAATGTATTCTTTAATTTTAATTATGTCATCACTTTCGTTTCCAAGTGGTGCATTGTTGTTTGCATTTGGTTCCGATGTTTGGGAATCTGACCATTGCAACGCTAACCGCTCAGTGTCTAAATTTTGATTACAACTAGTTTTATTTGTAGTTTGAGGTGAATTTTGTCTAGAAATTTGTTTTAAACTCTCTGAAGAGTTGTGATCGGAGCTTTCGGAATGAAATATTTTTGTGCAATGAAGTTTCCTAGGAGTAGAAGATTTTCTTCTAGATTTCGTAGATACTGGTGCGAGTTCCGGTGCGAAAGATACAACTTTGTCTTTACCGACCACCTTTCGTAGCTGAGATTTAATATAGACGTTCTGACTATAATCAGCAGTTTTCTTCTTTGCTTTTCCTAAAACCTCTTTCACGGGTGTTGTTCGTCGGGGTTTTATCTTCATGAATATTTTAGGTGATTGTTTTTTCATAGGTGATTTGATTTTTTTATATTTTTTCTTCAGTTCAATTTTTCTTTCTTTTTTGGTATCCTTTTCAATTTTGCATACTTTAACCTTATCTATCTTATCAGATTTGTTACCACTTACATCACTGCAATTAGAAGATTTTTCTATTTTATCATCATTAATCATTTTATCATCAAAAACTTTACTGCTAATGTTATTGTAATAATTATTATACGATACATTTTTAGTACACTGACGGACTGGCCGCGATTTCGCCTCACATACTTTTTCTATAGCAACATTCTCTGTTATAACAGTAGCAGACTGTTTATTTGTATTTGCCTTTGTTGTCCCTTCTGACATTGACAGAGCGCATTCCATTACTTCTGTGGCCAGTAAATAATCTTGATCATCTGGCTTATAATAAGAACCTCCACTTGAGTAATCAGTAGGCCGAGAAGAATATGATGATGGAGTATTTTGAGTAACTTTTGGAGTATTCAAGAATCTAGGTGTTGGTATATTCATAATTTTAATATCTGACAATGGATCATCTGGTATATCAGGACCTAAAAATTTCGGTGTTTCCATTTGGATGTCATATAGAGCTTGTTTGTACGGAGTTTCCAATAGCTCTGAAATGTTTAGCTTGGCACCAATTTCATTTTGCAAGGACAGTCTCTCAAATTCAGGAGTATTAATGATTTCATTACTATTGTTTGATTTATTTTGAGTTTGATCTGCTTCTACCGATTGTGTCCGTTTATTTCGACATATAATATTGATGGTTGGTTTTACAGGAATAGAAGGAACAGACTCTTCATCCTCCTTATTTGTTTCATTGTTAATTACTTTGTTTGTTTCATTAATATTATCTTTCATAACCTCAATACACTTATTTTTGGTTTTCTTATTTTTAGGCGTAATGTTTTTTTTTTCAATTCGTTTTTTCTTTTTGGTATCTTTACTTTTATTGTTATCCGTGATTTTAGGTGACAACTTCTTTTTAGACTTCTTGGGCTTCACTTTTTGTATGGTTTCTGATTTCTGTACATTCCCCTCGCCTGCATAAGCAAGGGCACGTAATTGTGCATCCCAATTATATAATTTAATAGAAGCTTTATTCTCTTTAGCTGACCCAGTGGTGGCATCACCATGTGTGGCACCACCTGTAATTGATGTATCTTCATTGCTTATATTGTTAATAACTTTATTTGTTGTTTCCTCGACATTACTGTTAACTGTCACAGGCAAACTTGTAGTACAATGTTGTGCTACTTCATTAGAAGGATTCCCATTGTCTTGTTCATTTAAAGTTTCATTTAGGATTCTTCGTGGAGTTGCAAAATCTAAGACTCTTATATGTGAAGTTCGACGAGGTGTCGACGAAGATTTCCTTGTAGGAGGAAGGATATGTGGTGTACTACTTGTTAAGCTGTTAAGGACATTATCCTTTGGTAAAGACATATGATTAGTGACATCTACAGTGTTAAGTAACCTATTGTCATTATTGTTGTTATTTTGTTTATGACTGTTTTCTAAAGAACCATCTACTATGTCATTGTCACTATGACCAGAAGCAGCGTCAGGTGACGACACATCAATGACAAGAGGTCCAAGGGTTGAAGAAGTTGTACATTCTTTCTTTTCTAACATGTTATTCTGAGTTACGGAAGGGACAGTTCTCTTTGAGGTATCTGCAACAATAATGTTATAGGATTAAAAGGTGTACTAAACATCACAACATAGTTAAATAAATGATATTGTTAAAAAAAAGTTGCTGAGTAAATTATAGAGAATTACCAGAGGCAGGAACAAGAATAATAGTAGGCATTGCCATAATTTCATCCTGCGTATAATTTTGCTGTTGTGTCTGTTTGTAAGCTGGTGTTCCATTTATGAACAATGTCTGCATTTGAACAGATGGCGTTGACGTGGCATTTTTCAAAATTGGTGGCATTTTCAAGTCGTTGTCAACTTTGATATCTGACAGAATAGTTATTTTTGGAGAATTTTGATCTTGTGTTGATCTTTTTAA
Organism: Noctuana lactifera; assembly: GCA_018231305.1. Taxonomy (NCBI): domain Eukaryota; kingdom Metazoa; phylum Arthropoda; class Insecta; order Lepidoptera; family Hesperiidae; genus Noctuana; species Noctuana lactifera. The sequence goes on from DWAV01000933.1 coordinate 12,485, forward strand.
GTCCTTTGGTGCTAATCTATACTGCAAACCATGTAGAGTTGTGTTTGGCTGTGTACTAAAATTTTTATTTTCATTTGCAATCCTTATAACTATCTGAGGCCTTGTACTTCGTTTGTCAATACTTGTAGAATTTGTATTATTTTCAGTCTCAATTGGCGAGTTCCTAGAATAAACCATAAAAAATATTTATGTAAACAAGTCTTCATATAACTTTAAATATATATAATGGCGTAGTAAAACACAAAAATAGCATCACAAACTCAATTGAAAGATGCCAAAAAAACAAAGAATTCACTAGAATTCTAAAATTAATACAAAATATTTTTTTTATCCTTTTTAAGAATTAATTTTTAAAAAACTTACTGTATGACATTGTTTTCTGATGTACTGGAATCAGGCACAATAACTTTGTTTACAGTAGAACTGTCTGCAATAAAAGGAAATACAACATTAAATATCTAAACAAAATGTTAAATGTGTTATTAATACTCTTATTGACCAAAGGCGTCATCTTAAAACTTTGTCAACGTTTTCTACTATATAATATCATGGTGCCAATTTTGATAAACTTTAAATTATAAAGAAAACCCAATATATTTTTTCGACTACTTGAAAATGACCAGACTAATCTGTGATAAATTTTAGACATATACACTCTCAGATCTGATCTAATCTGATCAAAATTTCCATCACACTTTGTACTTTTCACCATTCCTAACCTTATATTAATGTGTGTTTATATGTACATAGTAAACCATAAAGAATTATTATGGTTGTTGTTATAAGAGTTATCAGTCTGTAAGCTGCAAACTGTGGCAACAGTATTATAAAAGTCCTTACCAACTCCAGTGGAAAACTGTGAGAAATTGCCACCCCCACATAGTCTATTATCATTATTACTTCCAGCATCATTATAATCATCCAGTTTGCATACATTTTCATTTCTACTGTGACTAGCCAATGTAGGAACATCACTATAAACTTGTGATGTATGCCTCACTTCAAAATCGTTGACCTAAAAATTATTTGAGATCAAACACTAAGTATGTTTTTAAAGTTGCATCTAAAACTGTTTAGCGTTTGGTTATACAATTTTATAAAACAAAGTGAATGTAAAGAAAAAGTGAAATCCACTTTGCAACTATGTTGGTAAAGTAAATGTAATTAATATTAAGTAGATATGAAATAATAAATTTTATAAAACTAGTATGTCATGTCCATCATTCAAATATTCACTCACCAATTTATTAGAACTTTTTAAATAAATTTTCTCCGCTACAGAGGAGATCACATTTTCTGTATTGCCTCTTTCATTTGTACTATGAAAACTGTCTGTATGTTTTGCAGGACTTCCAGAAATGTTGTGACTTTTTTCAAAACTTGTGATGGAAGTGGTGATGTCATGTGGACATCCACTTTCAGGTACCTTTACAATCTTTTTCCTGTATGATGTATTTCCTGTAAATTTTTAAAGCGAAATTTTGTGGTCAAATAGTTAAAAATTATAAGGTGAACCAGTGAAAGATTTAAGTTATCAAGTTACAAAGTTATCAAGGAAATACTAAAAACGTAAAAGTAAGGCGTCAAGATACATCCATCAGGTTGCAGAGCAACCTGAGCTCTTATTGCCAAAACTTTTATTACTAAGAAAATTACCTGGCAAATCAGCCAAGCATGTAGTTTCCACAGAATTTTCACGACTACTAATCTCAATTTGACTCGTGGATTGGCTGCTAGTTTTACAAACACAGTTCTGCAGTTTAAGAGAATTACACACATCACAAACATGTGACTTTGATAGTGAGTGATGTCTGCTTTGTCTGAAAATATAGAATAAGTTATTACTATTCATAACATTATTTATTTAATGTCAATGCATTCAATAAAAAAACAAACACAAATAAATAGAAACAATATTTTAAAAACAAATTTTTAAAAATAAAACGTAAAAAAAATCGCTAATCTAGATTAGTTCAAATTGACACACTATTTTTGAAATCACTATACACTAATTTCTAGTATAAGTAACACATTCATCAGTCCATCTAACACAATATAAACACAGATGTGTTAGTCCATTGTTGTCCAATGAGTGATGCAAATCAGCAAGTGTTATGTTTAAATTCTCACACTATCTTTGAATAAACGCCATAGACTAATTTGTGGCCTAAATAAGTGACATTGAGAAGTTCAAAATCATCCTCTCTTATCAGTTTCCCCTTCCCCTTGATAAATCCCTTTAAATTACAACATTAAACCACTCTTACATAGTTTGTATGAAATAAATTAATGTAGTTAATAAAAATGTAATTAAACCATGAGGAATTATTGAAGAAGAATTTAAGGAATATAAAACACAACTTACCCAGCTTCTTGAACATGTAGTTTATTAATGTCCACATTGTTCACAAGAAATTTAACAATTTCCAATAAATTAGGACACTGAACAAGTTTCCTCCTCAATATAAAAGGTTTGCAAGTTTCCACTGAAACATTAAACATATACAATATGAAAATATATTATCATAATACAATCACTGTATTACTATTATAGAGTGTAAGATGTCAATGTCATAATCTCCTAAGGAATCACCCGTGTCCTCATCACACTGTGCCTCTTATGGGCTCATCTCCAGTCAGAATTTAATGACTTCTTGATATTCAATAGTGTCACACACACCATTGTCCCACCTGAGGCCAATGTCTAGACAGATAGCGTTCCCCCTCCCATGACCCCCATGACCCCAGAAGCCCTCATTTAGTCACCTCTTATAATAGGCAGAGGTAGCTGGATTTTAGTCCTGATCTACAGGGACAAGGTACTAATAGAATATAAACCAAATATATGGTAGCTTAGAGAGATAATATTTTCTTCAGTAACATTAAAAAGGAGATGCTCTTTTCATAAACTTACAATAAGTAGTGAGGTTATAGTGGTGAAGAGCAAAATGAGGGAGTCCTATATATAACAGTAGATCAGTCTATCTCTTATTCAACATAATTAAGGTAAATATACCTATATAAGGTTAATGTACATTACAGGATAATAGTACATTTTGCTAACTGAATTTTAAGGGATGATAATTAAGACAGCAAATTACATGTTTGTG
>DWAV01000934.1:0-15582 GCA_018231305.1 Noctuana lactifera
GTACGTAACTCGATTACTTAACGTAGTTCTTTATTATTCGTGATAGGGCTACAGAGATGGTCGCCTCAAGTAACGTAACTCCTACATCCACATCCACGGTACCCAGCACCACATCCCCACCGAAACACGAGAACTTGCAACAAGTTTTGTTTCATGGCGGGTTATGACAGCAGCAGCGATACCTCACCGATCGATCGGGGGGGGGGACTTTCCAAAGGTACCTGGCACTAGCAACCTTTAATGTACCTACCGTCACTATGTATTTTCAAAATATTCAAATTGTTGTTTACATTATCTCTCTCGCAATGCATGATATGTAGGTACTCGTAACTTCTGAACATTAACCTAGTAATCCAATTATGTCTGTCGGCTGCGCTTAAAGCTACTGGGAGTTTGAAGTGTCGTCAAGATCAAAGATGAGATGCTGGCTGAGTGTTGTTAAAACGTCTTCAAGGGTCTGCGCAGTAAACAGTAGCTGAACGTGTGGTACAAAATAAATTACAAATAATTAATTAATTTTCAGTATCTATTGATTTTCTTCTATTCACCTAAATAACGATACAATCATGGAACTGAGTGAGTGTAATAAAACTTTGACTACCTTAAAATATACCTTAAAGTATATTTAATACACAGCTCATGCATCAATCATAATAAAATAAAAATACGTACCTATCTGGTATAATTGAAAATCTAGTAAACACCTTCAATAAAAGAACTTTTTTCATGCCTATTATCCGTATCTTTTAAATCTAAATCAAATTTATCTTTATATTAACTTCCAAATTCGGTATTTGTTGCCTAACGACTTTGTACAACATTCTGTGACTTGGACCACATGCGAAGGAGGCGCACGCGCAGCTCGGCATCCTTTGATCTCCGGAGGGTAGTTATGAAAATTAATAAAGCGACGTGTAATTGCTTCCGATAAGATGTGCGCAGGAGCACTCACGTTTTTTGTCTCTGTCTCTCTCTCTCTGTTGTTTTTTAACAGGTACTGATACTCGTTTAATATTCATAAGCAAATGCTTTGTAATTGGGTACACCGATCAATATACGGAATCTTTATACAATATTGTCAGATTTTTATGATACTAAAATTATACCTTTTGGAATTGTTTTTTAATTTTAAATCTATACTTTTCTCTTTTCTTCGATGTTTTTTATATGATAAACCTCACGGTTTTTACAAGTAAACTACTGTAACCGATAAGTTACAATTTCATGTTATAAATAAATGATGAAAATTTGTACCTACCTGTTTAATCTCTGTAATAGGTATAATTTTGCATCAACAATTCTTTATAAACATACAAATAGATAGACTTTAATTGCCTTCATAAACAGAAGCTTAAAAACTAAGCTTAAATACTTTACCTGCCTGCATTAACACAAGTTTTAAAAGCTATTAGTAAAAGCACTTGGTAAATATGTTTACGATATCAGAACTGACGCCGCCGACGGCTACGGCGACATAGAGGCTCACGCTTCACCACTACGTTTCTTAAGAAGAACCAGGCGCCACCCTTAAGACATGTAGTGTATTATCTATGCTCAAGACTCTCTCCCTACAAGTAGGTACTCTACATTAACTTTTAAAACCTCTCTGCATTTATCTGATAAAATAAGTCTCTACTTTCTACTTGAATCTGTAAGGATGACTTTTGGTCCGTTAATAATAAATTCACACATTATAGCGATGTCTAATTTGTAGAGTTCTGTAACTTTTACGCAAAAGTTTAATTAACGCTTGCGGGATTCCTGATGGTAAGTGGTCACCACTGATTTTGACACCAGAGGGTTGAAAATATACCGTTGTTAGTCAATTCTTCGGCAGTGCTATAACATAACATTATATTATCGATGAAATGGATTTAAAATTTAATTTTTAAGCTTAAAATTTAAAGCAAATCACAATTTTAATAGCAGTCGAGCTCTACATGACTACTCTACAGGCAACTTTACATCACTCTACTCTTCAGGGGTTTTGTCAGTTTAATAAAATCAGAAGGAATACGAGGCAATGATATCGTAGATATATCGAAGTAAGGACATTAGATGCCTTGATATTTCGACAAGCTGACACACTAATCATTTTCCACTAAATCATAATACATTACCAATTCGGTTACACAATTTCAACCCAACTCAAGAAATGAATAAAGTTAAAAGAACCTATCAATAAAACCGAACTTAACGTGTCCCGAAATAAAACACTTTGTTATTAAGTTGACAAGCAACCGTAAAAATGTTCTTTTAAAATGTAAAATAAACAGATCAATCATGTTAAAGCGATCCCACCGGGCTCGATCCCCGAAAAGAAGCCTTCGTAAGCGTCTATTATAAACCACAGATGGTACAACAACGAGTTTGTACTCTATTGCCTTCGCGCAAACGCCACTTGTACCGGACCGAGTAGGATGGCAAATAAAAGTGATACGTATTTTTTTTTATTCTTTTTCGAAATAAGAATTGTTCTACATTCGGGAGAGTGATTGACATGCGGTCGCCGGCGGCGCCCCCCGACGCGCGGCATTAAGCGTTTCACAAGATGGCCCTAGCATTATCATTTTATAATTTATTACGCTAATTATGAAAGGTCCGTATTAAAAATGAAACAAAGGTACGACTGAACGTTTGTACGGTGAACGCTTTGCGGACGTGTGGCATGCTACTTTACGGGAAAATAAATCTGGCAAGGGGCATCAATCAAGTTGTCGGGTGGACGGGAAGTCCCTTCACGTGTTATTATGTAGATCCGCGATTAAAACATTTAAAAAGTAACGAATTTACGACATAGGTGTAATATACACTTTCTGGTCCCCCTTGGATTACGACAAAATGTGGTAGGTATAGGATTGTCATACATATTCATAATGAAACATTCGGAACTGAACTCTGCAACGTGTTTTTATTCCACCAGTGCCTTCCAATTTCTCATTAAATAAATTGACATTTTATATCATATTGTTACCATATTGTAATAATAATATATTATTAAACTAGCTGGTGCCCGTTACTTCGTCTGCGTAGGACTAGTATTTCGAGTAATTCACACAATATTTTTATAATTAAATATTTTTACAATATTTTTATTTCCGTTATTGGCTGTAAGTTAGTTAATAAGTGATATCTACTATTGTTCTTTAAGGGCTGTGGATTTTGTGTAATAAATAAAATAAATAAATAAATTGTACCCTGTGTGTTATTTTGATGTATAAGCTATAATATTATTGTAAAGTTTCATCAAAATACATTCAGTAGTTTTGACGTGAACGAGTAACAAACATACATCCATCCATACTTACAAACTTTTGCATTTATAACCTTAGTAGGATATATATTATGATTTTGGTGGTTAAAAAAATAAAACGTTAACTTTTCTTAATTATAACTACACAAGACGCCAGAAATTAATTTACTTTCTGATGGTGGGGTATGCTCCAAGCCTTCTCAGTTTGTGTGGGAGGTTTATGCCCAACAATAGGCCAAAAACAGGGTTGAAGGAAATTCAAAAACAATCTTATATACTTACCTACGTGCGTGAAATAAATCTTCGCCAACGAAGTTACGGAAATGTTATAGTGTAGTAAGAACTCACTCATATCCTGCAATACCGAGTTGGGCGTCGGGTATAATTGCCTGCTACGACGTGAGTTGACTGACCATCGGCTAATCCTCCTCGATCCTTACTTTAATGGTATATATATAAATAATGAAACCTACTATATACATAGTTATGAAGGGTGGCCCTTCGAACTTGATAGAGTTACAAATCAGATTGTAATTTATACCTACCTACTCATAATAATGTCCGTTGGCTTTCCGTCATTTAAAAGGTAAAAGGACAAGCACCCGAACCACCGGTACACTCTACTGATAGATTCGGTTAGATAGGAACCGATCTCACCAAATCTATCAGTTACGAGTTTAACACCGAGTACATACCTACTTACAACTTATTAACGACAAAAAAATTTCAATGCATTAAGGACTTATCTAATCTGTGCCTATGTATCACGTGCAGTGTAGTATTATAGTGTAGCGTAGGTTTCCCTAAACATCAGTTAAAGTCGGCTCCCAGTACATGTATCTTTCGCCTCATCCCAGCGTCTACATAACCCAAAATCTTTGCTCCCTCTCCATAGTTATTCATAGGACCATAAAACAATATCGGGTGTAATGACGTCACGACGTGCGGAGCCTGGCCATGGCTGATCCTCTCGTGTAATTGGAGGTTTCGCGAGATAACACCGTGACCCCTAATTAAGGATCCTACCCTCTCCGCTTACTACGTAACAGAGCGTTATCCGTAGAGGAGCTTATGTCCAAGGATTGAGTACATCAATTAGTTGAATAATGTAAGAACCCATTTTATTATTGTACCAACTTATGACAACAAAATATGCTTATGACAAATTTTCTAGCTACATCTTTGAACCCCCGTCAATATTTGTATCTAACGGAAAACGTCAACACAACGACACGAATCCAAATTTGAGTACCGTACCATATTTTTACAAGCTTATTATTAACTTGTATGTAAGGGTCAAACATTTATTTCAAAACTTGGTTTTGGGTGAAGGGAATACATCGTGACAACACCTTCATTCTCCATTAAGTTCTCGAAAGGCATGTGAAGTCCACCACGCTGCACTTGGCCACCGAGGGTAATATGGCCTAAACCCTACTTAGAATACCTAAGTTTGAAAGGAGACCTATACTAAGCAGTGTGATGGATTGATAATGATGATAATTCTATCTACTTACACTAAAATGTGCGTTAAACCTTATCTGACTGAACTAAACAATAAACGTGAAGTTACGTTACTGGCATCACAGTAAGACAATCACACATTAACCCGTATGGCTAATCGAATTAGAGATTATCATCGGCAAGTTAGGCCCATTACAAACTCAGCCCATTCGGATCTACCGACCGTGTGAATTTACTGTCTACTTAGCAAATATACGGGCGAAACGACCGTCGCCTGCCTATTCGTAGCTACTGACTTTATTTTGAAATAACATGGAAGGATCCGAAATATGTATTATTAAGTAAAAATATTAAAAATAGTAAAAATTAATTGAAATAGCTTTAGTAAAGTATCGTTTTAAAACATTATTAACCTTCTTAACCGAAATAAACCATTTTATTAATATTGAACTGGACGAAAAACCCTACCATAGTATCTAAGAGTAAGTAAAAATATGACTAGAATCTTTATAATTGTTGGTGTGAGTAAATGTTATAAGTAAGCACAGAAATAAGAAATAAAGCTTGCACTAAACAATCTAGATCGTTTGCAAATCATAATTTTTTTACATTACATATATGTAGGTAAGTATACATTAAACCATACCTACATACTTAAATATAAGAAAACAGTTAAAGTTTAAATCTAAAGTATGTAGAAGGTTCAAGTCGTTTAACTCTCAACTCGGAACTAACTGTAGATATCGGATAAGTGAAATGGGGACTTGACGGGCGTTTCGTCGCGATCCCTTCCGCCGTGAGCCAGTAAGCCGCGAGAGTACTGCAATTGAAACATCGCCGAACATTAGGCCAAACACATTCGCCGACTTTTTACTGTTGAGTCGACTAAATTTTACTTAAATGTGAAGTAGAGTGTAGGCGGCCAGTTGTGCCTATTCACACGTACGTACTATGGGCGGATCCAGGACGGGTAAATCCCCGGGAAAATCAGGAATATGCCCCCATTACATTTTTTTAAATACTTTATGCCAACAACAATAATATGTATGAAATCAGTACGCCCATGACCATAACCACATCATATTGTACCTACAAAATATGCGCAAGTTATGGTTACGTGTGAATAGTCTTGCTGCAGCTTGCACTATCACTAAAATATTTGCTTAATACACATTTTTTTCCTACTTAAAATTTATTTAGATATAGGCCTTAAATAAAATTAAAAAATATAGCCTCTATGCTAGTAATATGTAGGCATCTTCCACTTTTTTTACTTTTCAAAAGTGTCCCAAATTCTTCTGTGCTCAATGGCCCTGGCATGGCCTAAGACATCGATAAACGTCTGTGTGCAAGTTGCCTAAAGCACTGGCTTAGCGCGTCTCGCGCCAAACTTGATACCCGTCTTCTAACTTGTAATTCGAGATTTAGGCGCCGAAATAACGCAAATTCGCGCGACTCAAACAGAATCGCTCCTTTCCCTCTCAGTTTAAATTACATGCCAACTTTACATACTCAGGCTAAAGGGATTTTATTAAATTTCAAGATAATCTCAAGGTTTTCTTCTGATGAATTAAGCTTTGAAAGGGCTTCATCTGTTCAGTAATTGTTGTTCAGTAAATCTTTCAAAAAGCAATTTGTTCACTTATGTTTTTAATGAAGTTCTTGCCGTTGTCGTCTCTATTGTATTTATCTAAGAGGGCTCTCTAGAACCTACACATGGTGATGAGAATATATAAACTGAAAATTAATAATACGAATAAATGCTTAATGCTAATGTCAGTTTCTGACAGTTCAATTAAAAATGCAATAGGCACCTACATATCTACGTCTGTATGTTTTAAGCAAGACAATCAACTTAGATAAACTATTAGCAAAGCAAATATACCCGTATTAACATATGGTGCAGATTTCTACCGTCTTAAGGCTTACAAAGTGTGGCGGCCGAGAGGTTTGACATGCGCCTGGCTACAGCGTCACTGGCCGCGTCCACTCCGCAAGACTGCGTGGTCACGTCGTAATCCTTATTTATGGTAAGACGCCTGCGACGCCTCCGTTGAACTGACTATTTGTCACACTGCCCGAAGGAGCCAGCATCAATCTCCACATGGGTTTAGCTCCTAGGCTAGTATACTGACGATGCGTTTGATTAAGGCATCTCTGTTATTTGTCGTAAATTAAATGACATTAGTTGGCAAAATAAAAGTTAGATGTAGGTACCTATGTTGAGATATGAATTTTGGCCTACCATGTATCTGGTAGTTTTTTCAATGTAAAATAATTTAATTATTCCTTGCTCTTCAACAAAGGAAAACATGTTGATAAAACCTAGATGCCTAGGAGTTCTCCTTAAAATTCTCGAAAGGCATGTAAACTCCACAAATGCGTACATTGTAGTACCTATAAGTATAGTAAGTAGTATGGTACTTACTTGTTACATTAAATGGTCAACAATAAAGACATAACCAGCGTAACTGTCCAAGCTTTATTTATGTTACATCGCGGTGACAAAAGAAGAGGTACCAAAGTGATCCGATTTACAATTTAGGTGGCCCCATTTATCTGCGATTTATTTTGGCCCACAATAACAACATGTCCAAATGTGTGTTTACTTCTTTTGTGTAGCGCAGTGCAAATAAAGTCATCCCCAACAGCACGTTATTCGAGAGCTATTGAATGTGAACATAATGATAGAGTGGACGCAAACTGACCAACAAAAGTGAATCTGAATCACCCCCGACGGTTTAATACAACACCAGAGGCGCCCACCGGACAAACAGCTCGGAGCGGTCGTTACCAAATCGCTCTAAATTACGTTCAAGTTACCCAACCTATCATTCGTTATTATGTCTCTATTTTGGCAAGTCATAACTGGGCGGGTGTGGCCGTCGAGGCGGGGGGTCACTGACCATTGTCCCTCTGTTACTCTGCTTACTTTTTTCACGGCCACACTGACCATAGCCCTCATGCGGGGTGTCATATAGATAAAATCGTAAATTATAACCCAATTCCATAGCTGTTAAGATTTGACAGATGAAAAGGCTTAGCTGAGAGTATCAGTGCCATATCGTTAACATTTCAAATAAAATAGGGGTACAGTACAAGAGCATTTAGATATTAATAACGTTTCTTGTTCAGTAAAACTAAAGGGTCGCTTTTAAAGTCCCTGACTACAACTGTCAGACTGTGATTTAACGATTTTAATAAATCTTTATAGTTATTATGCTTTACTAGCAAATAATAAGAACTGTGTGAGACGTTTGTCGTTAAAGATAGTGAACAATTTTAAAATATGCCCATATTTACCTGAAATAAAACGAAAGGGTTATTAAGGCACCAACACCGATCCTCAGTAACATCGTACGGGAACAATGCGCTATTAGTTTTATGTCTATTCGCAGCTATTCGTTGAGTTCTTAACAATGAAAAAATCCACTTAGACGCTGACTATGAAACCTATAGTATGATAGGATATTGAACGAAACTCGTTAAAAACATCTAATATTTATGAAGCATACAACCTCTGAGTGTTATTTGCTTGAATATATTATAGGTAGTTAATAAGTCGTCTAATATATCTAAATTGACAGACATACGATTTTCCTTGATGATTACCTAGGCTTTAAAACTGCCCTAACCATAAAATTGCATCGGAACTAATTAAAATCAAGTTTTTAGAGCTTACAAAGGATTACGATTAAACTCCACAATAAATATTGTAACGTATATAATAATTTTAAGAGTATATCTTAGAAAAATAAATAAAAACATACCGAGATGTGGTAAAAAGTCCACCATCTCTCACCTTTGAACAGGCGCATCTCAGTACCATTTGTCTCCGTCCAAAACCGCGCAATTTAAATCGTGGATGACCCAAAATTGACCGACTGCGTAGAGACTCGCTCGCGCTCGTCGTTCTACCGAGTTTATTACGTTGATTGCTCCGAGGAGCTATCCGAACTAATGCCTACTTCGCCATACTTGCACTACCACCCGCCAAAGACTGAAGTTCCATCTTCAACATAATATGGAATCGATTTAGAAGTTCATTCCTACCACATAAATCTTATTTGTGGAATGACCTTCCTGCAGAGGCATTCCCTTATGGTGGTTGTTACTCTCGTTATGTTAGCACCCTTTCTTTGAAGTTGCAATAATAAGATAAATTACATCTTATCATAAATACTGATTATTTATTTCGTAACGTAATATCTCTGGTAACAAAAGTCGTAGCACGGGTTGTATTTCTAAAGCATAATAAACAAAATGTTGCCTTTACGAGCTATGACAAATCTGAATTACAATCATAACCTTTGTCCAGCGCATTCTCGACGCATTCGGGGCAATAAAATAACTCATGTCCAATTTATGTTAATACAATAAATAGTGGCATAAATAACCCAAAGTGATCGCCCGAAAGACAAATTTAAATTTATGAAGATAGAGATATAAGATCATCTTAGAAATAAAATGATGAAAGATGGGTTTTCATTGCTTTGAGTGAATCAAACCAATAGATACTAACATTGGCAAATTCTCAATAATTACTTTAAATGACAAGGAAATTAAATAGTTGCGGTATTGTAAAACAACTTTTGGTGCCACATAAGATGTCATACAATTTCAACAATTTACATGTCCCGAGGTGTATTCAATTGGACCGAAAGTGTTTGCGTGAAAGAACATCGACCACAACAATAGGTAATGAAGTAGCTAGCAAAAAAATGTACAAAGTACAGTTATTTAATGGGAAAGAGCGACAAATAGACAGCTGCTCGCGGCCATCTTGCGGTGCGACCAAAACGTCGTCTGCCGTCTTCGTGACTTTGTGGTCACAACGACTCCCGTTTAAAATCAAATTTTGGTAACAAACACCTCCGAAATTATAGTAGGTAATAACAGAAAGCTGCACATTTTGTTTATGAGTTGTTACGAAAAGAAACGTAATAAACTGCATTTGAATTTACGATCTTCCGAAGTGCAAGTAACAATGTTGTTGACTAATTTCAGCCAATTACGAAATTCATTAGACTTTCGGCGCAACTGTTGCCAATTACCTGTTATTACTGAAATTATATAGAATAAACGTTTATTTTGCATCCTGATGATCTTATAAAACTAACGAACTTCTTGATACGATCATGTAATTTGATAATAACTCGTTTACGACAAGACAGTATCTACACAACAGTTTTTATTAAACCACCATCATTGGCCCAAATTCTTGGTTACCCACAAGATATAATGCCATTATTTAATATTACAGCAAATAGAATGGCAACCGTCGAACGCAGGCGGCCACCGCAATACAGAGTTTATTAATCAAGCGGAGTCTGTGGCATTTTTCTCGAAGGCTGTCGTGTTCATTATTCCTGGGAAGGCGGATCGTGATGAGAAATTAATCCGAGAGAGCACCTGCCCGTCGCAGGTGCCTCGCCCGGCCAATTTGCTGCAAGAATATAGCACACGCATCTTATCTCTCCAGCTTATCCGTGAGACTATTTTTCCACGTAATGCCCTGTAATTGTAACCGTTCTACGTAAAATTTGTCGTTGTGCGCAACGTTCTTTTAAGCTCGTTGGTACGATTAGTTATATTACAATAGGTCTTCGTTGTTTTCAGGAGCTTATATAATCCACCGGAATGGTAGACGGATATTCAACTACTTCTAATATTAATACGGGTATGTGTAGGTACATGCAATAAATTAATCAATCCATTCATTTCTTTTCATTGCGTATCCAAACATCTTCTCCAGAAACAATGAATTTGATATTGAGGACTTAATTACAATATTAGAAATAATATGAAAGAAAACAGTACCTAAGAGAAAATGGACAAAAGGCATCATATCTATACTAATATTATAAAGAGGAAAGATTTGATTGTTTGTTTGTATTGAATAGGCTCCGAAACTACTGGGCCGATTTGATAATTTCTTTTTCTATATCATAGCTACATTCATGAGGAAGGTTATAGGCTATCAATCGTTACGCTACTATTCTTAATGCGGGTGAAACCGCGTGGCACAGCTAGTTATTATGTATACTTAATTCATTCCTGGTAACTTATTTCATAAACTATTCTTAATGCGGGTGAAACCGCGTGGCACAGCTAGTTATTATGTATACTTAATTCATTCCTGGTAACTTATTTCATAAATAAATAAAACCGGTGTAAAATATTTCTCGTTCGCGTATCTTTTTTCATATAGCCCTCCTTACTGCGACGGTTTCAGCTGTGAAAGTTGTCAGAGAAGCGTCGTATCGGGCGGAGGCTGCGCGCTCAGTAATCCTCGCGTACCTCAGTGCATTGCTCAGCGCGTCGCGGGACTTAGACGGCTTTCAGACGTGACAGACTATAATTGAAAAGATTTTTCACGCAATTTCCAATATCAATTTTCGATTCTTTAATTAATTAATTCAATTTTATTACTGACGTTATACAAATGAACACTTACGTATTCAAATTGTATTTCTTTAAATAATCGATAGAACTGCTGTTTCATAGAGCTTGAAGCAAATGCAGAACAAAGGATTTTTATTTTTTTTTATTAATGTTTGAGTGCATTTATAAACAACTATGTGTGCCCTGCGGTTTTACCCGCGTTAAGAATTGTAACGTAATGTTTACCTATAACCTTCCTCATGAATGTAGCTATCATACACAAAAATATTTTTTTAAATCCGACTTGTAGTCCCAAAGATTAGCGCGTTCAAACAAATAAACTCTTCAGCTTTATATATTAGTATAGAGTATAGATAGGAAATTGTCACCATGTTTTGATGACTTCGCCTTCACTCACACGCATCGTTGTCCTACTTCAAACTTGCATAATATATATTGATATTTACAACGATTTTGCATAACTTTTATGATTGAAAAGCTTTTCGTCTGAAAGAGCCTCTATCGGGAGCCGCGCAGATGCTTATCTCAATAACAGTTTTATTTATTTTTGCGAGCGCTTCATCCTACCGTGGATTTGTCTAAATGAAAATAGAGGAAGACATATTCGAGCCGCGAACAGTTATAACTGACAGTAGATACGAGTACAAGTAGTAAATGTAGTAATACGAGTACAGTACGAGTACTTGCTCCAAGAACTTACTCACAAACAATATCTACCTATAGGTAAGGTTTTCACTAACAACGGAAGGAGAACATTTCATACAAGGTTTGCACCATATACACGTAGGTCATTGCGAATCGAACTTAATTACTATTTACTTATTTCAGGGCAATCATTTCAGTAGGTAAATAACTAAATATTACTTAATTAAGACTGATTAAAAGTATTTTATTCAAGATTGATTTAGATTTAATTAATTCAAGAGAATATCGGAGCCTGAAAGCTAAGTTACACCTAAAGATTTAGTCCATTATATCCAAAGTCTCCGTCCCATGGGACGTTGATGACGGAATCCAATCTGGAGTTGCAATTACAACAAATGATCTCATTACTCGATGCGCTTGCGGCAGTTGCAGCCGTAAAAATATCGTGTTTTTCATTTCACCTCTGCCGCAAATAGTGTACCTACCTAAAACTTCATCTATCGCTGTGTTTTATCGCGACTAAATATTATTAATCTGTCTCTATAATATGACGTCAAACAGGAGAGAGGTTTTATTTTATCTTAGGTTGTAAATTGATGCGTTACCTAATATGAGGTGATTCCCTTAAACAAAGTGTGTCCGGCATCCGCTACCGGCAATCAAGATGGAACGTCTATTGCCTAGTGATTCCCCATGTCTTTGGCAGTGTCTTTTTGTTCATAGTTCTGTGTGGATTCGTCCAGGACTTCAGCGTCTATTTATGATCTCAGACACGCTGTAATGAATCATCATATTGAACAATATAAAAAATAAGCATATAATTTGTAAAGATTCACATAATGTATAATGTTAAATACTGCTTACATGCAGTAAACGAAATAAATATGTATGTAACTAAATAACCATGGATCACGGACAAAGCAGCATTATATGTCAGAGGTGCTTGGTTCAATGACAGGCGGGTGCTGGAGGACTCTCGGCGCTTCCCGTCTGCGCAGCTCATCGCGGAACAGTGCCAGGTGTTCATAGTGCTCTGTGGAGGCATCCAGGAGTTCAACGCACGCGCGCACCATTGCAGCTTGTCGCACGCGTTCTACGCTCATCGTCAGATCCGTTGCTTGCGACACGCGGAGGACATCTTCTACCATATCGTCTAACCTGGAAGTAAATGTCTGTTAACTCAAATAAGGTCTCAATATTTAGTTTATATTACCCTAACTAATGGTTGAAGGTATGCTGGTATGCTCAAAGAAAATCTTGGGGTATGGAAAAACTCACTTTCTCTTTCGAATTTCAAGGTAGATGCAAAACAATATCCCCAACAGACCAATGGCCGCAGCATTCAGTTGCGGCCAAGTGAGGTGTTGACTGAGGATGTGAAACCTGGTGACTCTGACCTTGGGCACCACATCCCACAGAGAGAAATCCGGGATGAACAAAGTAAGGGGCAGCGCAAACACAACGAAGGCGCCCACCACCGTCGTCAAGTCACATTCTGATGTTATGGGCATCACTTGTATAAAAATACATCGATCAAATAATTTTTGAAATGTATCAATTTGAGAATTTCGTTTTGTTTCTTCTACAAATGTCAAGATGCGGTTATGGGTTAGGTTAGATAGAATATAGATATAGACCTCTTCGTTATTAATAATAATCAATTTTTAAATGTTATTCTATAATAACGTTATACTTTCTATGGTAGGTAAGTAAATTAACACCTAATGATTTAAAGACCTAAATAAGTAAATGCTTTCCCTACTTGCACCAACAACTAGATACGCAAAAACTGAGCATCTACAACATAATTTAGATAGGTATTCTTTTTTATAACATCTTGTAAATACGCAGAATACTCAGATGTAAAAACCAGTCAAAGTTATTTTATAGAGAGATAGCAATTGAGTCGGACACAGGCGTCGGCCATCACTATAGTGTAGGGTAGGTAGGACACAAGCTGGCGAAACACTCGCGCAGCATATCAATTTCTACTAGGTACACACAATAAAATTGGACGGTCTCCGGAGAGGGCTTAAACGATTCGCCGTTTTGTCTCGGGCCCAGCTGCGTAATGACCGGAGCAGGAAAAAATTGTCAGCAAGAAAACGCGAGGGTACTCGGGTTTATGTGCACGCGGCAGATGGCGCTCCCGACGCGCTCCTAACGGCCTCTGCTTACCTCGCAAAACCCGCGCCAATTTTATTTATCGAAAATATAAACCGATTTGCGGAGGTCCGTCGTAAATTCTAGAGAGCCGATTTATAGCTGTTACCGGGCGTGCTTAAACAGAGTCGCTTCTTAAAACTTTTCTTTGTAGACCGAGTTCATAATTCGGCGATGAGTGGACATTTTTATTTTCCGAACTTAAGAAGAAAATTGTTTTTGATAATAATCATCTGACTTGAATGCAAGAAAATGTAGGTAAGATCTATCGTTCGTAATTTTAATAATAGCACAGAAAAAAAAGCAAAGTTTGAATTACTTACAGCAGCTTGCACCAACATGTAAAAAGACTCACTCAGCTTAAATACTATGACAATCATCATGGCTCTGGTTTTCAGTAGACCCTTTTCTACCTATTTATTTATATGACCCACCAATCTCACACCGATGTGCACGAGTATATAGCTCAGCTCCGTTATGATCATAGTCCACCACGCTGGTCGAGTGCGGATTTTAAGCGTAATCCCGAAGTAACCATGTAAGCATGTAAGTAGGTACATAATTGTCTTTGCATGCAGCGATGACCAATAAAGGATTTAAAGGAGCGTGCAAGCGTGCATACTTACAGCTACTTCAATGAATACAATCTACTAATACACTGTAGGAAGGAAGGAATTCCCAGGTGGAGACAATGGAAAGTAACGTCGCTCTAAGAAAGTAGGTTCAATTATCTGCTTGGAGGGTAGCTTCGCGTGCCAACTGTCAGCCCCATTGTCATTATTTAAAACCAGCCAACTTAATAGCAGATTAAACAGAACATTTTTATTGTCTTTCGTAAATTTAAGTTTTACTTAATGGAAATCGTAATTCACATTTGGAGATCTCTGGTGTGACAATATCACAAACATATTTTATAATTTTGTCGTCGACGTCATGCAGGAATGATTTTAAGCGTAGGTAGGTACCTATGTAATAAGAAACAGTATGTAATAGGATAAGAAAATTTCAATCCTCGTGACGTGTAAAGTAATAAGTGGATGGTAGGTACCTTAGAAATAAATCGCAACTAATAGATAGTAGTTGCTAAAACCTACAAGACACGTGATAGTCTATGTAAGTGGCTATTCCCTCGGCTGTATTAATGATGCATTAGCCATATGCTTCCAATGAAATGGCCAAGCAATCAAATATTAGCGGTTGATAGGCACACGATAACCACGGCTATCAGAATGTAATTGGAACGGAATTCATTAGTATTATGAAGGGCAAATTGTTTTGGTGAATCCCTTGTCAATTTACTTAAGTACCTACTCGTTCCTACGTCGGCTTTATGATGTCATACGTTACAAGTCAATGTGATAGGGGCAGGTTTTATTAATAAGAACTATAATATCACTACATAGTATAAAACAAAGTCGCTTTCTCTGTCCCTATATCCCTATGTATGCTTAAATCTTTTTAACTACGCAACGGATTTTGATGCGGGTTTTTTTAATAGTATAAACGTTCAGTTTTTCTGTAGTGTATTTAGTATCAGCATTGCTCCCGTGCGAAGCCGGGGCGGGTCGCTAGTTGTCTATACTAATATTATAAAGAGGAAAGATTTGATTGTTTGTTTGTTTGTATTGAATAGGCTCCGAAACTTCTGGACC
>DWAV01000935.1:0-15573 GCA_018231305.1 Noctuana lactifera
TTTCACCCGCGTTAAGAATAGTAACGTAATGCTTGATAGCCTATAACCTTCCTCATGAATGTAGCTATTATATACAATAAATTTTTAAAATCGGTCCAGTAGTTTCGGAGCCTATTCAATACAAACAAACACAATCAAATCTTTCCTCTTTATAATATTAGTATAGATATAGTTTTATTTGTTAGCATAGAACTCTTCGTATTATGTTAGTTTAGTACTTAAGTACTCGTAGTACCTATTTATTATTATTTATTCTGTGGTTTTGGATTTATTTCGAAGCCTGTTACAATGAATAATAATATAGAAACTCATATAAAAAAATTATAAACAATAACCTACAAATAGGTATGTCAAGGATCCTATATTATTATTAATCTAATGTCCTTTAAGATTTATAGATACCTACCTACTGTTACTATGCAGCAATGTCATAAATATCCTAGCTAGGATTAGAACAACTTTTGTACCTAGGTACCGTATTAGCATACCCACTAGAGTTCCCTAAGGTAGAGTTTTCATTCTACTGATTTCTGACCGGATACAGCTCTAAGAGCTAATATCAAAGACTAATATAAATGATGTAGGTATTGGAGCTATGTAATTGCGATCATTTAGCGTTATGAGTGTTCTGTTGTGTTACGTTAGGACCGTGGGAGGGCGCAACCAGCGGAATTGTTGCGCGTTGGGTCACGGTCGCGTCCCTGACCACGGTCAACGGCTGCGTTTGAAGGTGCCCCCTACGAAACGGCGACGCATCACGCAACCACCGTCATGTTAGGGTTACCAGTTAACGGAAATGGAGGAACACTGGGACACTCCAAAACTGTTATTATCCACTAGCATAATAGACTAGATAGACGTTGCTAGTATTTCACCAAGAACAAGACAGGTGGACAAAAGTCACTTATACAATCGTTTAGATGGAAATAAAATGATAATAACATCATAAATCGCGTTATTTATTGTGAGAAACATTGTATAGCGAAAAGTTGTTATAAGTTTATCACGTGTTATAATATAACATTTGCTTTAAAGTTTATTGCAAATTTGCTTTTAGTTTACATTTTGACATTTATTCACTATAACAACAATATTGAATTTTATATGACATAAGACAATCAGAATACCCATAAAAAATATAGTTGCCCTCCTAACTTTTCTAGACAAAACACTGTGCGTCGGCATAAAATTACGTAGGTACTAGTGTATTAGATTTGCTTCTCACATCAACATTCCAATTTTAAAAGTAACGTAAACGTAAATTATTTAAAAAAAAAGAGAACGAGAAATTACACAAATTCTCTACTGATAACACTGTACCTACGCGTGTACTGTTCGAGGAGGGTCCGTTTTCGGCTGGATATTTGGCTATTGGTGTAGTGGCGAAAGCGTTCTCGTGCTTCTGCCTCACGGTGGCGAGATGGAGCTGTCAGGTTTTTTAGGCGGTTGTAGTCCGACATAGCCTTCTGTCAGCCCCATGGCGGATTGGTCCTCATCCCGAGTTTTCCTGGCGTTATAAAACTGGTCGCAGTGGCTACTGGGTACGGAGACTACAGAGTGTACGGAGTACCACCCGGAGACCCATCTTCGTAATCTATGCTAATAATATAAAGCTGAAGAGTTTGTTTGTTTGAACGCGTTAATCTCAGGAACTACTGGGCCGCTTTAAAAAAATCTGTTTGTATATAGTAGATACATTCATGAAGAAGGTTATAGGCTATCAACCATTACGTTACTATTCTTAACGCGCGTGAAACCGCGTGGCATAGCTAGTCCCAAATAAAAATACCTACAGTAATGACATGTTATTTTGTTGACTTTTATAATTAATGTATTAGCCGAGAGTGGCAAAAATGCCAAGATTAGAAAATGAAAAACTTACGAACAATTACGAACCTGCCTACCTTAAGAATACTTGGATGTCTGCATGTCTGTTTTCTGTTATGTTGTTTATACACGTTGTTTCTTAGTTACAGAGTTTCTAGGTAACATTGTCCTGTTTAAAGATCTGATAGCCTGGTTTCCTGAGCCCTCCTCACGCTTCGCAATAATTTTGAATACTCGAAGCATTCCTTCCTTAGGAGAGGGGATAAAAGGTTTGCAGGTAGATTTAAAGAATATTAAGTTGTGAGTTACTAATACTTGTTTACCTACATACGAGTACTTCTTATGTTTAGGTATGTATTTAATAAAGGTCTGACGTGTGTTTATATTAAAAAGTATCAACCTACCTAATGTAGATTACAAAAATTTTTACTATAGGTAGGTCTACACAAAGACAAGGTCGATTCATTTATTTTATGTTGTATTTTTCGACGCGAAATATCGGAATGGAACTACCTCTTTGCCACCTACTTACCTACGCTTCGTTTTGTAATGAGAAATAAATAGCCGCTCAATTTCTATATTCTGTTAACGAATTATTAGATAAATAGGTAATATTTTTCAAAATAACATTCTGTAACATACATTTATAATAGGTATAGGTACCTAATATACCTATGTTAGCTGATATCGGAGCTGAGATCTAAACTTACGACCTGTCAATAAAATTCGATTACTTTCAGTATATTGGTGAAATAAAAAAAAATAGTTAAATCAGGGAGCTTAGTACGAGTTTTGAGAAATCATAAAATCTTACCTCGTAGGTACCTATTGTAAAAGTCACTTTTGATTAAGAAAACGAGTAAGGAATACGGTCCAGTTTCAGTTCTCGCGGTAGGTACTTGCTATGGGCGCGGCACCGCTATTGTCGATGTTCCAATATGAAAAAACGATGTTTCGTACATCGTTTTTATTATAAACTCTTTACTTGTAAGTATAATTTATTTATTGTATAACTTATTTATTATAAACTCATTCAAATCGTCCAAAGGCCCAGTTTTCTTAATTTTTATATTAGATCATAATAACCATCGCACTATGTATGAAATTACACTAATAATCAAAATGTGGAGCATGTAGATAAATGTATAAATGATCTGAAGTACATATTCATATTAATAATAATATAATAATGGCCCAATGCTAGGCACGGATCTCTCCCAACAACCGGAGAAGGCCTGGAGCATACTCTGCACCGCTGATCCAATGCGGATTGGTGGAGAAACGGGTTAGTGGCCAACTAGAGTCGGATGTTGTCAAACCGCCCATAGGACTTCCTACAAGAATATTATTTTCTATCAATAACAACTGGGACCAACTGCTTAACATGCCTTCTGAAGCACGGAGGTGCGCATGATCTTACCACCACGCCGGTAGTTTTTTAATCTGTGAGGCCTGTGAGATTGCTTGCAATCTACCCCCAGCATTGAAATGCGCGTCTAGTTTGTGCAACTTACAAAGTAAATATTTAATCTATGGTACACTTCCCACATTTCCTACGTGATTTGGTTGGTACTATTGTTTAAAGAACCACAAATAAAAGCAGTTAGAGTGAAAAGTCTGACAGTAAAAGTCTGACCCGATGTTAAGTATTACCTGGAAAATGTCATAGATCGGTATCTCTTATATAGATAATATTCTATTTGTACACCAACATTAGAAAAATAATCTTAAAAAGGTATTATTGCTAAAAATAGCGATTTCTTCCAGACGGCCTTGGCGTAATAATTTTTCACTGAGAAAATGGGTATAGGTGTATACTACTAAAATATAATATAGGTATATTAGGTAATGTACTGTACCTATAGTATAATATAAGCACTAGCTTACTTTCCTGTTGCGGCTTAGGGCTTCATTTGAAGGTGACAGGGCTTCTTTGCTTAAACTCTGTCTGTGTATCTAGTAAGTGCATACACATTGACAAAACTTGCTTAATTATTTACACCATAAACAATTGATGTTACAAAAGACGGACTTCATGCTAAAAGTAGTCTCTGTCTTCTAGTTGAAACACTAAAAAAAAGAATTAGGTATTCATTGTGGTGTTGATTTAAATGAAGTCGGCTGCGTACGATTTGCTTATCGTACGAACGTATGTACTATGTAGGTAATACCTACCTATGCTGCCCTGATTTACAGTCGTGTCGTGAATGCATTCTAGATAAACAGGCTGCAACTACAACGCGCGACGCTTCATTACGGCACAAATAGATAAGAGGGGGGTGCGGGCGCGCGGGCGGCGTTCGCCGTTTATCTTGTCACTGCTCAGTGTTGGAGGTGACATTGCTCGGTCGACGAACCCAGTGGCCTTGTATTGTGTCAGTTTATGGGCTGCCTTCCGTCAACTTGCAGTATGCTCGTCAAACCCAGCGAAACGACTAAGTCGTGCGTCGTGCTGCACGCCTCCCTGCCTTCCAATTCAAACGCTGGCTGTTGGAAATGAAAACAAACCGTATGTCTATGGGTTTCCTCACAGAATCGAGTGACAAGTGTCAACGTTCGTGAGGAAATGCGCGGTTTTAAGATTTAGCCGTTTATGAATTTAACATTAGGATTCTGGCGTGTCACCGTGTCTCTCCCGTCCACAGATGCAGGCCTCGCATAGTATGTGTAATTGTGTGGGTATTTGCGAGAATAACAAGGTCAACAAGGATAAATAAAAGCAATAGACATTTTTATCTTCCTTGGTAGTCAGGCCATACAAGGGTCCAAGTCTGATCGGGCATCTAAATGGTTGATTTTGACAGTACCTAAGTATATACTAAGTTGATAATGAGAATACATATTATAACATATTTTTTCTAAACATACGTTAGCTTTAATCAATAATAATGTTTATAATTTTAATATAATAGTTAATATAGACATACACAATGATTCTGTGTAAATTGGCTGAAACATGACGATGAGTGTTGAAGACGTCTGAAAAAAAATCATGACAATATGTGGTTGCAGTTAGAATAGAACCACGAAATGTCTAATAAACTAAAAAGCATAACATTTTTTACAAAAAAACAACGCAATATTGGGTTAGAATAATAAAAATAATAATGCTTTATTTGAAAAGTTGTTTTTTGCTGATGTGATTTTGATCTTTTCTAAAAAAATATGTTAGAAAATGTAAGCACTTAATTTAGATCAAAGCCTACTTTACTTCAATAAAATAAGAAGAATATCTTAGAAGATATCACAAAATTAAAATAGCTCACTAAACGAAAAAAAAGGCGACCGAGCGCGGCAGACGGGGACTAGGCAGCCACGGAATAGGTGCCTACCTACTGAAAATGGAGCGGCCATAGTTTACGTTACGTTTTGTATCAAATTCAGAACTATTCAAAACCATTGTCGCCGCTTGACTCCACAGTCATTTCTGCAAATATTTTACACGCAAGGAAATCCCACGCTCATAAAATACAGGCTTTGTTATCCGCTGAAAAAAATTCGTTCATGGATGAATTATATTATAAATGTTCTAAGTTTGATTTATTATGGCATTTTAAGCTTTAATTAGATCCATTCATTAATATATTTTATGTACTGTAACGACTACCCTACGGGCGCCCAATATGCAGTATGATCAAACGTAGGCCCGCCTTTACCATGGCTTTAACATGGCATCTCCAGTCTTAGTATCTACTCCGTGGTCCTAACATTTATTAAAGTAGATTTAAATAAAAAATACTTATCTCTGTAGCTTCAATTTGAAAAAGTATAATGCCTATAGGTACTGATTACGAATAGCTTAATCAGCATTATGGATGACTCTAAAAATAAATAATTTTTGTTTTTGATATAGAAATTGTAGGTAGATAATAATAGGTATCTTATAATTTTGCAAACACTTTAATAGAATAATTACCTACGCAGTCTTTATGAACCACCCAAAAATAGCAATTCAAAGTGTACGAGTAAGTAGGTATATTTACATTATCATACGATGTATTTCCGCCCGGATTGTTGCGAATTAGTTATAACTTAGTTTAGTAACAATAGACTTCCACAAATTAACGCCTGATACAATTAATTAAATATAAGTATAGGTAAATAATTACCTACCGATTACATTGCCAATTATTATATTTATTGGATAGTTTGATGTGATTAAGTGAGAAAGCATATAGGTAAGTACTCATAAGCTAAATAAAATAATATTATAACTACTAGTTTTAATAATTTCGCGTTATATCGGGTAGTTTATGGTTTGACGAATGTTTGCCCTTGTTTCCGTACTTGTTTTTTCCCAAGTAAGCTATCAAACGTGTTCCTTAGCTTTCTGACGTCGAAAAGTTGATCGGATTAGATTGCATCGCATGCACTCGCCTGAGGCCCGAAACTGGGATTTTACAACCATGATGGCTTAATGACGCTATTATGATATCCAATGACTGATCAATGTCTAGTAAATTAATTGCGTTGAAATGGTTGAAACGTTGTACAAATACTAGATGTGTTTGTGGTACAATAAGGTATTTTATCTAGATGTATGCCCTGCACTCCTTGCATTGAACACTTCACGTGGTCTGTATACTCGTTTGCTACTTGGAAAAACAATATTGGATGCATTGATCCTCGCTTCGCGTAGTCTGCGAACTCTGCGATACTTAGGGTAGAGAAATATGTATAGATATTTAGTGTAGAGTAAGCCTGGAAATGCGCCAGACGACCAAGCGAGCACTTTGCCTCCGACGATCGATTCTTGCGCGTCCGACGCACACAAACGCAACGGATGCACAGCGTAGGTACCTATACATTTTCAAATGGACGCCCTTCGTTCTCTGTCTGTAGGGCAACTGTAGGGCGCTGCAACCATTTTGTGGAAACATAAACTTGTACTCATGTGTTTGTGTCGTAAATGTGGCGATGTACTAAGGTTTCTGAGTAGGTGGTTGTTTTGTAGGAATATGATAACATAACTTCATAATATATGTTTTCTTTAGGTACTTCTTTGAGTTTTGTGTCCCTAAAGTCCTAAGGTGGGTTAGGTACCGTCTCGGAAACCAACTTGTAAATTCTTAACTATAATTTCGCTCCGTCCGATAAAATGAGTATTTCCAGCAGTCAATGTAAATGTAACATATAAAGCACAGCAGATGGTTCTTAGGACTCTCCGGAGCAAAAGGTGGAATTGATTTCTCGTATTTAGGGACTAGTCATATTGCACGTACCTAATTCTCATCTTCATTTCAGTAGGTACGTACAAAAGCGAACCAAGTCCTTATAGAACCCTTAAGAATTAGCCAGAAATACTTATACCCAGCATTGTATTGCAAGAGGAAGTGCAGGAATTATTCTCGTTAATATTTTTTCTCCCCTTTTTATGCTTTGTTCAATCTAAGACCCTTGGCCATTATTTATTTGCTGATATCGGTGCAGTGCGTTTCTTGGTGGTTTACGATTTCTTTTTTTTTATTGTGATGTTTCGCCAAAACACTAATTCTCAGAGTAATAGAGTGTAATCATTTTGTAGATACTCGAGTAGGCTTAAATTCTATAATAATGTCAGTAGTCAATACTTATAATATCTCTAATTTATTGTTCATCCAATATATTTGTCGTAGTTTTTCATCCTGACACGGTATACGCTTCATGTTTTATTTCTCTTACCCAGTCTCCTACCAAAACAGTAAAGTGCTATAGGTGCCACGTAAGCGTATCGTACCTATTAAGTACGTAGGTACTTAGGTAGGTTAGAGTACAGGGAATGCCTACTATTAGTACTTCATTAGTCTACTTGAGTGTCTAAATTTAGCTTTAGTTATGATTACATTCGAAGACTACCTAGGTATTCAACATTCGTTATTAGTGGAAAATTAATAAATAAGTATTTTTATTTGTGAAAAGCGAGTTTAGAATATTCTGGAAGCATTCATAGGCTCAAATAAATAGATAAATACCTACAGTAAACATCTGCGTCATTAATCACACATAAAAATATACCTATTCCATATAACTCCTTACAATGTAAAGTGTAGATCTAATACTGTGTTATGGCGTCAGGAGTGCAGTGTGCAGCGTTGTTATTGTATTCTCTCTCTATGCTTGTGTATGCGTTTATTGAGGTTTCTCAGATCAAAGGATCATATTTTTCAATAATAGATTTAGCAAATACAATATTTTATGTTCTAGTGTTAGAGTCTTTTTTCCCTTGATGTTGGTTTACTTGTGACATTTTGGTTTAGGGATGAAGTGTAATGCGGCTGCCGGTTTGTTGATGGGGGAGGGAGGCAAGGGGAGGGGGTTGTCGGTTCCCATGCATCTGTGTGGTGCAATGTCTCAGTGTGAGTTAGTCATCATTACATACAAAGTTTTACAACTATGCTGGCACAGTATGACAGATGTACAGCATTGTAGAGGTTAAGGGTTGTGAGAAGGTCAAGAGGTAATCTAGCGATCTTGTTTACCAGCTAGCTATAGAAACTATGATTCAATTATATTAACTGATAAAAATGAAAGCGCTTAAAGATCGCATTTCAATGGTATAATTTTTGCAGTTGGCACCAACCAATCGAAAGCAAATTTTAAGTAAACTATAAGTGAGATGAGACGCCCATCGTAGCAGACACGCATCTATATGCATCAGGTATCAGGACATGGGCCCTTTTCCAAATTGAACTGATACCACAGACCGTATGGTATGGGGATACCCAAATTACTTTAAAAATTCTATTTCTAGTTTTAATTAATTAAAATATAAATAATCCTTATAACAAGTTGGCACACATGTCATGACCACAACTAAAACAGTATCTTGAAAGTTTCAAAATCGTTGCAAATAAGAACCTGTGTTAATTAACCAGTGTTATTTCCTGTTATTTTTATTGTAATTGAAAGGAATATTTCCATGTGGCACACGTTTTTATGAGGCATTTTGTAATTTTCTACTTAAATTACAATTATTATAAATTAGATGGTAAATTTCTAGGTACATAGACTACATAGTGATGTAATTAAGTATGCATAACAAATTGTCATTTTCGTAAGTACTTAACTTAATAGTAGTGTGGTCTAGTGTCGTTGTTTAAGGTGCATTCCTATCCACGAAATACAGAAATTCTATATTTTATTACCAATTTTTTTACTTAATTACTTAAGAAACCTTCTTACTTTTATCGGATAAAATAAGGAGAGAGTAGAGTACCGAATTAAAAACTATGGAAATTCAAGCAATCTATACTTCTATATTAATATTATAAAGAGGGACGATTTGATTGTTTGTTTGTTTGTATTGAATAGGCTCCGAAACTGTTGGACCAATTTGAAAAATTCTTTTTCTATATCATAGCTACATTCATGAGGAACGTTAAGGCTATCAAGCATTACGCTACTATTCTTAAGGCGGGTGAAACCGCGTGGCACAGCTAGTTATTAATAATTTAGTCTTTTGCTTGGTAAGTCTACAGTACAGTACTTATTTATAAATTATATAGAAAACAATCTCACTTCAGTTCTTGGGTGACGTAAAGTAGTGTTCATTGTTTTTTAATATATGTATTTAGACAGAACGGTGACTGTCAGGCTAAGTATATAATTAATTAATAAAAAAACTTGTGTCTGTATCATGTGACAAAATTACTTACCTATTTGTAGCGTAAACACTCAGACCATTATTATCTGTTATTGTAAGACTGAAAACTCAGTAGGATTTCTATTTCTTCAGGTACCAATTCAGTAGTCAGCGCGTCCTTAATACCCACTTGTAAGCAGACTCTTCAATTAAATACTTACCTATAACGTTTGATTCGATCGAGGACATTGTCTTCAGTTGTCTTTCAACTTTAATCAATTCAGTTAAAGATATGGTTTCAAGAATCAGTTCAATCAAACAACCGATTTGTTTGACTGAACTCATTATGGAACTGAATGAACTAATGTTTAAAATGAACAGGAAAATCGCAAATCTATTACTCGTACACACCTACCTACATGTTACAGTTCGAAGTATTTTATTAAACGGCTTTACAAAAGATCAACTCAGATTTTAATAACAAGGAAATGAAAGTGTGTCAAAGGAGGTCGCAAAACACGAATCAAAATAGCTACCGGAAATATCCGCCATTCAAATAGGTATGGATGGACCTAATTCGAATATATCAGCATTTAGATTTTCAGTAGGTACTTACATGCCAAAGACTTTTCATGACTTTGAATCACTCTGAGCGAGACTTTTAATTATATTATTAACGATTAACAATAGCACATTGAAAAAGTCACGAAATTTACTACCTACTTAAATTTTTTTGGCTTAACAACACTGCGTAGCCTTGGGTACAATGATTTTTCACTTGCAGTTAATAGAATTCGATTGCGGAGAACATGGGAGTAGGTACATTTTCTAGGGGGGGCTACAGGGAACATGGACCTCGAGATCATGGCCTCTATCAACTTTTATTTCGAAAAACTGAAAATCCTGGAGTGGGCATCAAACTATTCTGTGGTGGGCACGGACACAGTCGTAGAGAGTATATGGAAGGAAGTTTCCTCTACTCAATACAAAATCAGACAGACAGCTTGAATTGAAAGAAAGAACTATGTATTCTGAATTATTTATTCAACTTGCAGTAATCAGTGAACAAACGAGTAAGTCTTACTTACTATTATAACCTCAGAACGTGTCAGTGACGACGTAGTGTATCTATTTTATTTAACTTATGAAATGTCAATAGGAAATAAATATTTATCAAGTTGATTATACGGTCACGTTGCAGTTCACGCACCGTGGATGGCATTGTACCAATGAGCAAACATTGAATAAATTTTAATATTACGTAATTAAATTATCTTCTTATTTAAGAAATAGATTTATTGAAGATTTTTTTTGTGTTTTTGCAGAAGTTTGTTACGTGAATAATTCAAAAAAAATATTACTGCCTGTCTTCGGATTTCCAAGCGAGTTCCCTTGTTCTTCATTTTAAATATAATATTATTTTTGAATACTTAATTTTAACTGTCAACTGTAACTTTCCTATCAGTAATTAAATACATATATTATAAGTTTCGTATCGTGTGTGTTATTTCAGTGGTGATCACTTTAGGTATAAAAGCAGACAAATAAAGGTATTAATTATAATACCAATACCTTCCTCAGTATTAAATTAATTATTAAATTATTAACCCTATCCTAATCCTATCAAATAAAAATATTTTTCAGTGTGTGGCTGTCAGTTTCAGTGAGATTAGCGTGTTCAAACAAACAGAAAAACCCTTTTACTTTATAATATTGAAATGAAATTATTACATTGTAGATAATAAGTATTAAGTATTAAATAAAATATTGTAAATTAAAAAGCCCGACTGCTCAAGACTTAATTAACTATAAAATTTAAAAAGTGACCTCATTTCTTACATAAAATTAAATGTAACCTTCATATTATGTTATCAACCGAGTAAAAGTTAATGTATTAAACGCTATACCTAAGCGTTGTCAACAATAGCATGCATTTGCGTAATTAGTGTTTACAATAGAAAGATAATTGTCGAGTTATTAAGCTACTTTAGCACATACTCGTATATTTATGTATAGATTCGCGTGGCATGTAGGTAGGTAGTATTATAATAGATAACGCAGATGTAATGCACTAGATTGTAAGTACTAAGAGCGTTTAGAAATCTAGAATAATCGACAAACAGCACATAATATTATGATGATTAAGTCAATATGAGAGTTATGGCATGACAAATTAACAAATCTACAATATAAATGTAAAATACTTACGTAGGTAAAATACGTTATCTAACTTACAGTATCTGTTTATAGAATTAAAAAACATAAAAAGAGTAGTAACCTTTTTTTAACTTATTAATGAATTTAGTGTAAAAAGGTCGTCGGTCGGTCGATGAACTGATAAAATACATATTTAAATTATCCTTTAACTATCCATCGATTGATATCAGTACTTCACTTCGACTGTGTTTTGTTTTCTAATAATTTCTAATAATGGAGTGTCTATAAGAATAATAGATGTTAACCTAAAGAGGCGAGTTCTTCATTGAAAACAATGTTGATTTACCTACAAAATTGTTTATTGTTTAAACAGGTACAATCTAGGAGCGAATATTATTTGAATATGATTTAAAATTAAATTAGGTATTAAAAGTACCATAATATTAATTTCGTAATTTTAGTTCCGACTACAATTAGATTATTAATTTGTTCCATTCTGTCATACCAATTTGTTTTTCATTAAGAAATTTATTTTGGAAAAACAGTGTGATATTATCGAGTGATATTATAAGAAAATTCAGTATACCTGTTGTGACTGTTTTATTATGTTTGAATAAACTGTTCGAAGTTGATGTGGGTTGCAACAGAATGTATAATGCATATTGGCATGGCGTCGCACAGGCAGCGCGTGCCCGCGGGACACGTTATTTGCATGCAGATATAAAGTGGAAATTGGAAATAGCAACTGACACCGCGGACAGCATTGTTTACAAAACGAGGGCCTTTTTTAAGTTCAATCCACCTTACGATGGCCTCAAATGTATAAATTCAGCGTTGAAAAATCTAGATACTTCAAGTTCAGATTTCGAATTGACATTTCAGATTTTGATTGTGATCGTACTGAATTATGTTAGAGATCATATTTTATTTAATAAATACGAATTGAAAATGGATATTATTGAAATGTTGAAGTTATACATAGGGATAAGATAAACGTAAATAATAAACAGAAAGAAATGTTGTGAAGGCTCTTTGAGATCTTTACACGTGTCAGTGGCTGAAAGCGGAAAAGTAGGTATCGTCCGTATCGTAACGGGGCCGGGGATACAATTTCTGTTTTGCATAACATAAGGGAATTATTCATTCAAAAATATTTCTAAAAATAAAAGTATAAATTACTATTCCGTTATCTTTCGATAACATAGGTTATCATCAAAAATATTAAAAAGTTTTGACTTAATTTTATATGACATCTAAGTTAACATTGAAATCACTTATAAAGAAACGGGTTAAAAACTATAGTACCTATTGCTAACAAAGGCTTAAGAAACTACTGTTTATTATCTGCTATCTCTGAATAAAAGTACCTACCTTAGCTATAGAAAATTATAACGCTTTCGTAAATCCTCTGCGTTTAGATAATCGTCCCACTTCTTCTATGTCCACCTTGTAAAAAGTGATGAATAATACATCTTCATAAACTGGTACGGGTCTTCTCTAAGGTAAAATTCAACAAGGTATTAGGCCTTAGTATTAAGTCCATTACGCTGGTCAAGTACGGGTTGGTAGACTGACAGTAACACATCACACATACGGTCACATGGACTAAGTCAGTATACTCCAAGTCAAACAAAGCAATTAAAATCTTGGATATTTATTGGATAGAAAAATTTGAAAAATTATGTACTTGGAAGAACGTGAAAACCTCATTTTACTTTTTCAAACTATTTCCATTGCTTAAATGCTAGACAACGCAAAACATACACCAATCACTACCTAGAAGGATAAGACTTTGTACCTAAAATTGATTTGTGAATAAAGGAATGTATTATCATAATTTACCACAAGCAAAGCCGCGGACAATAGCTAAGTTAGTTTAAGACAAAAACAACCCAACCTACCTACACCTACCTGACGGTTGATTTGTTAATTACGAACCTTCGAATTTTGCAAATCTTCAATCGAGGTGACCCTTTCATACCCTTCCTGCCTTTTTGTATACACATTTTCTTTTGTTATATTGTTATTTATTAAATAAATAAAGAGTAATTGTTGTTGTTGTTCATGGGCGCACAAAAACAACATCAAAAGATATAATTAATGGCCAGTGATTATTAAGTATAACGATAAAAACTACTGTAGGTAAGTATATTACTGAAGTACGTTAAAATTTCAAAATAGAATGAAGTCGCAGTGACATGACATGCATAGGTAATCATTTTATGATTATATAACTTGAATATTAATAGCATGCACAAGGTATGCTCTAGCTAAGAATCTATTAAATATAAGAATGTTACAATGTAGCAAAGCGATACCTAAGATTATGACTAGTACCTACCTAGTTCGTATATGTGAAGGTGAAGAAGTCCATAGTTTGAGTGCAAACAGTTGCCAGTTATCAGATTTTCCACCCCCCCACCGCAAAGCAATTTTCATTAAAATATATTAATAAAATTACTAAAAAGATTGAAAAAATATGAAAAGAGCACGTCTTTTCAAAAGAGAGTCATTAAAAATGTTATTATGAGGCGGAAATTCATATCATTAAGCTATTACTGACCGCTTAAATGTATATAAATAGACGTAATTAGATTCGATTATTTCATTAAAATTCATTTACTTCCTCCTTCGGATCTTGACTTCGCGATCTTCGGTAGAATAAAACATACCGGTGCCCTCATTGCACGGCGCTTATTACAGTTTCGTACTGAATGTGGCTCACAATATTAATAAACCGAACTTGAGAATAACATCAATTTTTTATCATTAATCCGGGCCTTAAAGACTCTCAAGCGGTTTCCTTCAAATATAACTGCTCGGGTCTACAATCTTGATCATTCCCGGGTTGGCTAGGCCAACTAGGAGTAAAGTGGGCGCAACCCAGCCAGACACCTTTACCTTAATCGCATATTATGATAAGCTGAGGATGTCGAAGACCGGGTTCTGTTCCCAAATTACAGTGATGAAGTAACCAGCATTTCTAATCATCGTCGCATCCTTACATTTATTATGCATTATATTAATTTTATCAAGTGCATAATTGAACCATTCGAATTTCATTGACTTATGATTATTAATTGTTATATACCTGTAATTGTTAATTGTTATATCTTCTGATTGACCGGTAAGAAAAACTCTTAACTCCTATTTTTATCCTCCGACGCAAAAATAGGGGCACTAAGTAGGGATCTATAAATATCACGTGTATAACTGTGTGTCTGTGTATTTGTCTATGACAATCCTAAGCGAATAAATCGATTTTGATATATGTAGTTTCATTTGTGTCAAGTATCCTCGCATTTTTATGAACCGGCCGGTAGCTGACCTCAGTCGGGACCAGAGGTCACGTGTCCCGATACTGATTCCCCACACAGCGAGAGAAGAGGCACCGTGAGTCGCAGGAACTTCATTTGCTACCTTCTTCAGGTCATTTAGACTATCGGGTTGAAGAGCAACCTCGTTGCTTGTTCAAAGGCTTGTCGTCCCCATCGGCTGTTAGTCCTTCGAACAGTTTGGTTTATTCTGCAACTTACTTTCTTTCTTCAACGGATTTAACCATTGCGGATTCTGTGGCGTACAGAAACAATATCTCACTGAGAACCATGGGTTCACGAATGAGATGATGACTTTGTAATACCAACCGACAATAATTTCGATGGAAACGTGTGTAGCGTTGATACCTCACCTATTGCAACTACTTAGTTGTACCAACTGAAATGATAAAATTAGACGTACCTACCTACCTTAATGGTTATATAATTATTATGGAAGTTACCGTAGGTCGCATCTTGCGGCTCGCCATTTTTACGTTTGTGTGTTATGTGTGTGTTATCCGGCCTTGTGGATAATCGTAGTCGACGTCTCGAGTGTGACGCGTCACGCGATCTTATCGCTGACGGCGGGCCACGTTACGCATTTGTTATATACTTACGATAACGCATTGTAGTATCGGTAATGTTCAAATAGTGATAACATTATACTAGGTATGAAGCCTTACAAACTTATTTAACTAAGAATTGAAAGAG
>DWAV01000936.1:0-15572 GCA_018231305.1 Noctuana lactifera
GGATGGAGTGGCGCCACTTAGGGGAGGCCTATGTCCAACAGTGGACCTCCAAAGGCTGATGGATGGATGGATGGGATAATCGAATTGAGATTAAAGAAATTTTAACCAAACTTCTACTCTCCTCTTTCTAAACAATTTTAAATTTAACCATCAAATACGTAACATCAAATGAGCTACGAACGTCGTACATACATCATACACCGTCCCAACATTCGCAACACATTAATAAATCTCAAATTACCCACCCCAATTGCAATAAACCTCCGAGCCCGCTGGACAGTTTAAACCTTAAAATAATTGGCTATGAAACCCTTAGTCGGGGACTTGGTCAATCAAATTGTAAAACCTGGTTGACCCCCTCAAATTAGAGGAACCCCTAGAATTACGCCCTCTTTCTTCAAACGATATTAAAGCCCCTTGTCTGTAATGTATCTGTCTTATTGTGAAAGTGTATAAGATTTTAAAGCTAAGCGATGATAAGAAATTATTCAAAAACATTATACTCCTGAAATGTAAATATGATTGCATTTTTGTTCAATTAAATATTTACTTTACGCAAATTTGCCTATTTAAGACATATGGTTTTCTTGTTAATGCAACTATCAAAACTGGTTCAAAATGGGAGCACACGGAAAGCACTAGCTTTCAAATAATAAAAGAATCATATAAATCGGTTCACCCAGACAAAAGTTCTGAGGTAACAAACATAAAAAACAGTACAGTCAAATTGAGAACCTCCCCTTTTTTTGACGTTACTTAAGAATTAAAATCCCAGATAAATAGTAAGGCTTCCAATTCGCTGACAGTAGAACAAGCGGCCAACGTCCTTTGCCTGTATTAAGCCAGTGCTCTGTGAGTAATGCGTATCATTTTTTGTCGGTTCCTACCTTTTTATGGTCGTTCGAGGCGCTCTGAGCTTTATTAAAATTTATAAACACGTAATATGCTATCAATAACTAAAATGGCTTTGGAAGCAGGCTGTACGCTTGAATAAATTTTTGGACTGTTTTGTGTTGCGAAATAAAAACAATACTTTTAGCGGAATTGTCTCTCTTTAATCTATTGAGATGTTTCTGTTTGTACCTACAGTGCAATTATTACAGTAAAGTACATTTATTTTTTGTTTATACCACGATATTACAGATAAATTTAATTAACTAACTTGTTGTGTGAATCGCAAGTGATCAAACTGTTAGCAACCAGGGGCGCGGTCGGTACTCGGATGGGTGACCGCTAGTGGCTAATTTCATGCTCGGCTATGGTGCTTTAGAAGGCCCGTTAAACCTGGTCGGAAGCCCTTTGGGCAGTTTGACAACATCTAACACGGGTTGACCACTATCCTACTAACCCGTATCTCCAATCCGCATTGGAGTAGCGTGGTGGAGTATGCTCCAGGCCTACCCTGGTTGTAGGGAAAGACCCGTGCCCTACAGTGGAACATAAAAAGGGTTGAAGGCATTAGGGATTAATTTGATTAACTAACCTGTATCGTAACTACTTAACCGGTAAGTCACTGAGTGAAACAGATAAATAATTCATTGGCATCAATTAAGCGCCAGTTTAGATTTGAAACTCGATCAAATTCCTTTTCATTTGATCATGTAATGAATAAAATATCGTTTTCAGGTACGGGAGCGAGATAAAATGGTCTGTGAGACATTTCGACTACGATACGATTTCTGTCGTGTTGTATATTTGTGGTTTCTTTAAATTTATAGGCTGTCGTATTATATTATGCTATGTTTGCGAAATGCAGTATTGTTGTTTCTGCGTATAGAAATATGTCTGTATATTACATAGTTTCGATCACGCTAGTCTATTAACCAAAAAAAAAGTTATATTTACTACAATATAAAAATACATTAAAATATTTTGTATTTTATATACCTACATGATAAATATCTAAAAAAAATATAGTATGTAATATTTACCTGCCTTGAAAAAAGAGGCACTGAATTCAAATTGCACTAAATCACTTTTTATTCAAAATCACATGTCTACAAAACGTTATAATCATAAGTCTACGTCGTCTTGCTGCTACATATAGCTACGGTGTGCAACGGTATGCTACGGTGTGCTACGATGTCTACGAGTCGCTACGCACTGCTACGTAGAGCTAAGAGATTCGCAAATACGAATAGAAATCGTGTTTAGGGATTATGAGCAATGACCAAACGAGGGTCTGTAATCCTCTTGTGTTCTCCAGAATCCTTGCTGACTCAGTGGTACGAGGGATAAACAATATGCATACGTTGCTGAAAGCTGCTTTTGATGGGCACGTTGTAGTAAAGATAAGTGCATATAGTGGAAATGACATAGACTAGAACGTAGAATTGTATTTTAAAACCTAGAAAAGACTGATCCAATTGTGAATAATAGTCATAAAGAGAATCACTTAAAGGCACAAATGATTTAGGAATGCATTCAGGATAAACAATCATTATAAAAAACTGACTTCAAAGTTGTCGCGCACATACATAAATTTAAGATAAATTTTTTCATGGATGCCAGAACTAGACCAAATTAGAATGAGACCACACGGAAAGCACCAACTTTCAAATAACAAAAGAATCATCAAAATCGGTCCACTCACTCGAAAGTTATGAGGGAACAAACAAAAAACACAGTCGAATTGAGAACCTCCACCTTTTTTAAAGTTAGTTAAAAAATCAAACTGTCTAAAAAGTTTTCTAAATTTTGAGCATGCTCAAAAGCATCTATCTAATACAGTGCATTCCGATTTCAATCTAGGTATACGAAAGTTGATCAACTTTTAATAGGCGAGCCAACTTTGTTCTAGAAAATTAATTTTCAAGACTCAATTATGTTCTGCGCGCGTCCTTACTTATCATATCTGTTGAGAACAAATTTGTTTTAGTAAGTTATAGTAATTTAGCAATCTAGATTTACCGTATATTGAAGAGCCTCGTTAAATTTGTTTATATCTTATCTTTATGTTTAGCGACCCGCCCCGGCTTCGCACGGGTGCATTGCTGATACTAAATACACTACAGAAAAACTGTGAACGTTTATACATATAAACTTTCCTCTTTAATTACTCTATCTATCAAAAAAACCGCGTCATATTCCGTTGCATAGTTTTAAAGATTTAAGTATACATAAGGATATAGGGACAGAGAAAGCAACGTTGTGTTACGTTGTTACGTACGACGCTGTCCTTAACACACCACGTGTTACGTGGTCACGAGAAAATCACGTAATTATCCATTGACTTCTAATTTTTAACCGACATCAAAAAAAAGAAGGAGGTTCTCAATTCCACTGTATTTTTTTATGTTTGTTACCTCATAACTTTCGACTGGGTGAACCGGTGTGGATCAATATTTTTTATTTCAAAACTGATGCTTCCCGTCTGGCTCAATAGAAATATATAAAAATCGATAGAAATAGTTCAATACAGATACATAAAATGGATCTTACATATAAAATTCAGACTAGCAAACAAACAAAATTATTATCTTAAAGTACTAAGCGACGCAGGTCTTACGGGGCGGGCGTTGGATGCAGGCCAAGGGGCTGGGGATGGAACAGGTGAAGCCTACTGTAGAGTGGGGAGGGAGGTATGATAACTAATACTTATTTTTATTCACCCTACATCTCTAGGTAATAAGTATCAGAAGACAGTATCAGAATTAAATTGTTTGATTAGGCGTATTGTCGGTGTAGTAACATACCATAATAAAAATTAGGTCGTAGAACTTGTATGGTTCGACCGGGGAAGTACCACCGCTGCACCCATGTCTGCCGTAAAACAAATGAAGCAATTAATTTGTGTTTCGGTGGAAAGGTGCAGTTGCCGGTTATACTTACCTGAGGCAACCATCAGCTTCCAGTGTAGCGGCGCAACTACATGCGACCTCGGGCAGGTCACGAGCCTTCTTGAGGTTGGATGTAGATGTCCATGGGCGGCAGCGACCACTTAACACCAGGTTGCCTGCATGCTCGTCTGCCACTTCATATCATAAAAAAATAAACCTAAAACAACTTGTTACTAAGCCCAAACTTAAATATGTCTAAAATTATAGAAGCCCAAACACTATAATTTAAAATAACGACGCTGCATCTACAGCTAAATGTATCCTAGAGGTATTCATCTTGTTCCAAGGAACAGCTGTAGGTCATATATCGAATGCCTGCTTAGGAATTCTTGTTCTAGAGCCAGAACGCACGTTCCGAGTCACCTGTGACCGTTGGTGTCGTGTTGTGAATCACAATAAGGCTTGCAGTGATTCAGATCATTTGCAAAACCTTGGGTGAAGTCTCGACTAGCAAAGGTAGGACTTGACTTCAACATTAAATCATTAAGAACTTTATTTCTCATAAAGACGAATCGTCACTTACATGAGAATATTATACAATTAGATAATAATATTATATTATGTTATTCGTTCGAAAATTTTACATTTTTGTACTGTTTTAGGTATTAGTATTGGGTTTTATTTTCAACCGACTTCAAAAATTTAGGAATTTTCAATTTGATTGTACTTTTAGTGTTTTTGTTACCTCATAACTTTTGACTGGCTGAACCGATTTGGATGATTCTTTTTTCATTTGAAAGCTGGTGTTTGTCGTGTGGTCTCATTTTAATTTACTCCAATTCTGACAATGGCATCCGTGAGACAACTGTATAAGTTTTAAATTTGCAAATTTGCATTAAGTAGGTAATCATTATAGGGAGAAAAAATTTGTAGGAGTACGAAAATAATACACAATTCAGAAAACGTGAAAAAGCTTTTCAATTAAAAATTAATACTTGCGATAATCGATTATTCAAAATGGTCGAAACGCAGAAGAATAAATTGTAGTGACCTTGACTTTATACCCAAGGTCAGCTGTTGGTAAGTAAGTAGTTAATATAAGTGATCATGCAGTGAGTGATACAGTCATCATTTGAGCTGAAAATGCCTGAAACCAACAAAGGAGTAGGTACTTTAAAGAGGTAGAGCTTATAAAGCTAACTTTCAGACCACCTCTACCGAACCACCTTATCCGAAACAAGAACTTGACACAAAATTTGCTTAACAAAAGGTCATGGGGGCAATGGTGGTACCTCCCCGGACGAACTGTGCCAGTTTTGCCACCTTCCAACTTCCTATATGTCATAATAAAAAAAAAGATATAGGAGATAGTCAGTTTTGCTGATAAATATATTTATATCTATTGATAAGTTTAGACTCGTACATAACACTGGTCATCACTGATTTTTCCACGCGTAGGTACTTCGATAGTTAATTCTGTTTTATCAATCTACTCTCATTATTAAATCGCAGTTTTCATGTATCAATTAGCCTCAGATTTGTTGTGATACGGTAATACTCACAACTAGAACTATAGTAATAAATTAATGTTAACATATAATTATATGTTAACATTTAATAATAATAACGCTTCACACTCACAGCCCCACATTAGGATTCCCTGTGTCGTGGGTGCAATGGACACATACAAAGACAAATACACAAACACCCAGACCGAGAACATAAATCTAAATTAATCGTTTAAATTTCTGCCTCGCTGGGGATCGACCGGGACCCTTCGATCGGTGGACTGGTGGTAACCACTACACCATACGGGTCGTCAAATTAATAGGTAGTACCTATGTTTGTACGTTACGGATACTTACAAAATACTTTTTTGTCCCGAATCAATTATTATTTATTATCTATTATTATAATAACAAATCATTATTAAATAAATATATAAAGCATGAGTAAATTACAGTGAAAATCTTACAAACAACAACTTTTCAGGTAGGTACAGACTCCAGAACTATCGTGTTAAGTACGCCGTATAAATTTACGCTCAGAACATGTTCTAACTATCATTTCACAGTTATAGCCACATTTGTGACAATACCACCTTTCAGCGGTTTAGTTATTGGCTCACAGCCAGTTCCTATTTTGCAGCACATAATGTTGTGGCATGTTGTATTTTTACGAGCATCTCGCTAGCGTATTACTGTCTAAAATGCTTAAAGAATAAACGGAGAGTTTATGTTCCAACATAAGTAATACAGGACATCTTAATACCTAAACGAGATAAGAAAACTGAAACAGACCCGAAAACATGTTTACAGTAAACAAAAGGATAGTAAATAAAAAAAAACAATTACAGAGTTCGCAACGCAACGTGACAGCTTGAAGAATGCGTTATCGGAGCACGCGAGCCGCCGCGTCACAACAACCGACCGTCCCGCGTAAAAACTACAAATGAGGCTCAATGATTTATTTAGAGTGTTAGATCCCTTATCTGCCACCTTGCGTTATCTCATTGCGTGTTTTCTAAATAATTAATGCAATATAGGGCATCGATTGTGAGGTGACGAGGGTGCGGGGCGGGCCCTGAGGTGCGGGGGTGCGCGCGGCGCACGCACGCGATTGGCTGTCAGGCCTGCGTGAGTGCGTACCCCCTCCCCGCGTGCGTGTGCCTTCGCGCGCCGTTCAGTCAAACTCCGACCGTCGCGAGAGACGCACGTATCGCTCCTCGTCGCGAGACTCCCGAGCGCGCCTACCTCCCGTCTTTAAGACTCGATCTTACAGTTTCGTTTAAATTGAGACTAATTTATCTGTCCATATGGTTCATCTCGTAGATATATTACGCTCGGCGAAAGTTGAATACCCGCCGCCTATTATTGTAAGTAAAGTTTACTAACTTTTTATAAAGTTTCGTTTTTACTTTCTAGTGTTGCACTTTAAAAGTTTTGTTTAAATTTATTTATTTTTGGGTTGACTTTTTATTTTTTTCAGAAGGCGCGGTGGTTATTTATAAGTTCATTGTAGTGTCAAGTGATGAAAAATGGTGTGGTGTCCCGTAATTGTCACACGATCTTCGTTTATTTACGTGACGTTGCGTGTTTACGTTATCGTAACTTCGTAACTTTTGCAGTAAACTTTTAAAACTTTGATAGAGCGCTGTTAAGTTCTTATTGTACTTAAAAGTAGTTTTTACAGTCTCATTGTTATATTTGATGTGTTTTTAGTTAATTACGTCAATAACGATTACTTTTTAAAATTATTTTTTAAATTGTGTAATATGAATTCTTAATTCAAAACGTTAATTTAATAACTGTGTGTTCAAATGTATAATAATATTAATTAATTTTTCAATAGTAACTTCTTAAAATTATTGTGTTTTTATTGTTCTATATTCATTATTCATCAATTATAATTTGGTTTATATTTATTGGTTTCTTTTATTTAACACAAAACATTTACCACTCTTAGTTAACATCTCATCAATTATAATAATTGTCATGTCGATACTGCATTATATAAATAAACTTTTCAACACGTATACAAGTGACCTCATTAGGTAGGTACATAATTAAAAAAGAAAATAAAGTCCACAAAACAAAACACAATCAATCGTGGTATCAAGAAAAAACAACAAAATCCAACTGTCCATTCCAATATTTCGTAGCAACAAAATTTACCCTAATTCCGACCCCGCATGACGTCACCGCGATGACATACCTGAACAAGTAATGACAGGCCACCGTCCCACTTTGCCCCGTTCCCGTAAAACATACAATTATTGCAGCAATTTGTGGACATTCTAAACGTTCGTAATGGAATGGCGTCATTAATGAAAAATGTTG
Source organism: Noctuana lactifera (assembly GCA_018231305.1). Classification (NCBI taxonomy): domain Eukaryota; kingdom Metazoa; phylum Arthropoda; class Insecta; order Lepidoptera; family Hesperiidae; genus Noctuana; species Noctuana lactifera. The sequence goes on from DWAV01000936.1 coordinate 7,619, forward strand.
ACGCGACTGACATCGTCCTTGTTAGTATAGAATTATTAATGAAATCGCCGTCTACATACACGCACGTACAAAGAAGGATGTTTTATAACCTATACATAATTAAATTATAACTGATCACTGTCATGGAAATATGGAAATATATTTGAGAAAATCGATAACTGGGGACCTTTATTAACGCCCCATTGCGTTAATAAAGATACCAAAGCAATGATTTTTGGAATTTTTGTCTGTGCGTTTATGCGCGCTTCGATTAAATAACAATGCATTAATTTGTGAAAATAAAACTCATGAGTTTAATTTTTGCGGTTTACATGTTATTGCATTATTTTCATCCACCTAAAATATATCTGATAGGCATGTATCCAATGATCGTACGACTGCGTGGATATCTGCATCCAATATATACTAATATTATAAGATTATTTGATTGTTTGTTTGTTTGTATTGAATAGGCTCCGAAACTACTGGACTGATTTGAAAAATTATTTTTCTATATTATAGCTACATTCATGAGGAAGGTTATAGGCTATCAAGCATTACGCTACTATTCTTAACGCGGGCGAAACCGCGTGGCACAGCTAGTTGTAAATAATACGGAGATTATAATCTATCTGGGATTATATTATTAGTAGATGCGATGCGTTACTATTCCTAAACATTAACTAATGTCTCATATTTAAATGATGGTCACATCAATTAAACTGTTGTTAATTCGTGTCTGCTTAATACTTTATCAACTACTTTTATGTTATTTAAATATTCTTGCGCGTTGCAGTGAAGAGGAAACTTTCTAAGTTTAAGCGTTAATGTGTATAGCCAGTATTGAACGAAATGTTAATAAGACTTTGATTAATGAGACTTTGATCGATTTGTGTAACGCTGCAGCTTTGTTGCAAGTTAATTTACTGTTCAATAGTACCTGATTATTTTTTACTTTGTTAAATAATTTTTAAATTGAATTAAATTTAAATTAAATAAATTTTAAATTTTTGTTTCATTTTTTTTAATAGTGTTATCGAAATTAAGAACGGACTAAGGACGTTTATAACGGAGATAATTATGAAGTTAGATGAAAAATAAGATTCTAAAGAAGATAAAATCTTTTGTTGCTCCATTCAAAGTTAATATGAGTAGGTACTTTAACAAAGCAGCTCCTTTATAGCTTTTGTAGTATAGGCTTGCGTTTCAATCGAATTTGATGGTAAGATCATCTGATGGTAAGCGAGATTTCTTGAGTATAATATGAGTAGGTACGTTTACAGATAGATTTACTGTAATTACAGATAATAATATACTGTAACTTACAGACGATCTAACTTTGCTCCAATCATACTAATTAATTAACAATTGATTATATTGATCCCGAGCTTATTATGTATTGTCTTTAATTGAATTAAATTGATAAGAGTGAAGATAATATGTTTATATGTAATCGGAACTCTAACAATTACAAATTATCTACTGACCTAATTGAGATAACTTGAAATTTAAGACATACCAATGCAGACAATAAACTAACAAATAGGTACTTTGAAAAATCGAACCATGAAACCTACATTAGACCTACCTAGAGCTTATTTTCAAACTATTTACGAGTATGTCTTCAACCCTTTTTATGTCCCACTGCTGGGCACGGGTTTTTCTCCACAACTCGGGATGGTCTGGTGAATACTCCACCACGCGGCCCCGATGTGGTTTAGTGGGACTAGGAGTATGTAAATATTTCATATTAATGATAACAATAATACCTATAACAAAATAGCTTAATATAAATATGTAAGTATGTAAGAATAATAAACGATTGAACTTTAAGCTAAAAACAAACTGTTTAATGCATGAACTGATATTTAACGCGGAAACTAGATAACGTAAAGTGTTAGAAACTAAACGTGACTTTAAAACATTTCAAATGACCTACTGACCCAATAAAGGTTATCGTGTCACAACCATCTTAGATGGATAAGGATATTCATAAGTGTAACAATGTTGTCTATGCTTTTATCATAATATTATTTACATTAACATTTTAAAAGTATAAACTTTTACAATTCACTTCCTATTGTATCGTTACAAAGGTTTTTAGTTACTCTACAAAATCGTTTATTTTCACGAATACAATGGCCTACCCACTGTATAAAGGTCTTACGAAATTTAGTGCATATCACACTTATCTACCTTTTCTAAATGTAGGAAAAAATTTAATAAATGAAATTTCAAACTCACTTCATTTCATCTTACTTTAAAGTTTTTAATTAAATTAATTACAGTGAATTAAATAAATAATGTATTGTGAACGTAATATGAGAAGTACCTTCGAAAATGTATGCAAAAGTTCACAATTCACAAACATTAAACTAATATCATTATTAGGATATTTAAATGCTGAAAGTACATGTTTGATATTAAATCAAATCATGTTCCAATAAAGTAAATTGGCAATTCAAACCAATTAATTTATTCAGAGGCCGTGTGGTAATTTTAACAAATACTGATATCAATTTCAAAATAGCCATAGTGGTTACCGCAGTGATTCGCTTAATATGAATACCGTACATGGAATTCTCATATTTCACTCAACAAGCTTTTTGATTAATAAAAATACGCAGCGAGTCTCATTTCATTAATTTAGTCTGTGTTTTCTCCCAAACTGTTTCATATCTGATAATTTTTTCAAAGGGTATTCTTTAATTTTATTGTGTAGGTATATAAAATGGAACGCTTATACAGCAATATACTGAAATCTTAACTCGTGAAGAGGAAACTTTCAATACAATTATAACAGTTAACGGCGCGGAGGAATTTGAGATTTGGCATTGTTAAAATTCATGTTGAGAAAGTAATCAAAATGATAAAATGTATGTACAACATGTATAACAAATACATTTAATGAAACTGTAATGATTGCATAACATTCGCTAACAGATGGCGCTTAACAGGTCTTTGAAGTTAAATTGATAGAATTTCACCACAAATCCTGTAAGTAATGCACTAAATCAAAATATGTGATTGTCATAGCTACACTTTCAAGAGCAATCGCAATAAAGCACTATAATTTCATTTTTAAAACATATTTAAATGTCAATATAAACATTACATAAGATAAATGTGAAAGCTATGCTCTTTGGTAGTTAGCCAATGTAACTATTAGCTAGTCTGTTCTAGAAAGGTCGTATCTACTAATCTCTTAATGCATTAGTGTTTTATAAGTTGCAAGAAATTTATCTACTTCAACTAAGCGAACTTCCTCTATTTACTTCCACTAGCGCAAAGATGTGAAGTTTTTATGAGTTTCTCGTCGTCCCTGTTTACCATGAAAAAATAAATCTTTTACTGAATTAGCATTCTTATCAAACCTATCAGCTCCTGCAACGCTTTCAAGATTTTCAAGTTCTGCAATTTAAACTTCAAAACCGAGACGGAGGCATTACTTCAAATTGTCTGAAACAAAGAAATTTCGGCAGACTTCCAAACTTTTGCCCTCAGAAGACACATTGAAAGAACTGCGCACATCTCGGAGGCTATTAACCGAATGTCCCCCGTCCCGTAGTCTGTGTAGGGCATCATAATGCGTTATGGATTCCAAAAATGTTGGGTCAGTCGTAAGCACGACATAAAAAGTTTTATCATGCCCTAACCAGCACCAGTTGGCTGAAACTTGTAAAAGAATATCCCTTCCACGCCCCATTACTCCGTTAGCGAGTTCATTTTTTATAAGTTACGAGGTAAGAGTTACTGAGTGCTGATGATAGGGACGAACTTCTGGGGAAATCTTGAACAAGTTGTGGGAACTGTATTGTTTTTGATATTTATAGTTTTTGCACAGTTACAATGTATCCAGAAGGACCAAAATTTACGCAGGTTTTATGAAGGAACAAGTTGATACTTGATGGAGTTATCTACATATAGGCGACTAAGTGTCTTACTAAATCTAATTTACAACTTTCAATGATTTTCACTTATCCTCGTGCATTTTTTTTATCGAAGCCATAGTGAATAATCACTACATAGTATAAAACAAAGTCGCTTTCTCTGTACCTATATCCCTACGTATGCTTAAATCTTTAAAACTACGCAACGGATTTTGATGCGGTGTTTTTTAATAGATAGAGTGATTGAAGGCGAAGGTTTATATGTATAAACGTTCACAGTTTTTCTGTGGTGTATTAAGTAACAGCATTGCACCCGTGCGAAGCCGGGGCGGGTCGATAGTTACAGATGTATTAACAAAATAACTGTGGTTCTTGTTTAAATTAATGAAAAATTCATTTACCTACTCAAAAAAAAATGTAAGTTTCTTTTGTCTTAAATTATCAAACCTGTTTTTAAAATTCATTAGGCTAGTAACGTAAGTCTATAAGTTGAAACAAAGACTTAATTGTTGCTTCCTTCCAGTAGTTCGCCCTTTATTCGTCAGTTATTTTATCAAATTACCTACTTAATAAATTCTGTTTTGGTTCAGGATTGGCCATGGATTGGTAATTTATGATCGGTTTTACTTTCAAACAAAAGCTAATAATTTGTTTCTGAAATTCCTCGCCTGAACCGCATCGGCTTTTGAACTTTATTAATTTAATATTATGTTCTAATTTTGCGTGTTTGAGTTTTGGACATGGCTCGGTTATTATATTCTGCACACTTAGGCTGGTCAATTTGTGAGTTTTGTATATGAGGTTAAAAAGGTCAATAACTTTTCTATTTCTACTTCTAATGACCTCAAAACTATTGTGTCTATAGTGCGCCGTGAGTTCTAAAGAGTATACACACACCCACAAACGATTAAAAAATATTGGTATTAAAGCAAATACCCAAATCTACGTGGACATGTCCAGACAGGAATGCTACGTGACAGTTTGCAGCGCGCCGTGACAGCGTGACAGCCGACATGTTGTTTCACGCCATTTCGCCCGATATTTTATATTTTCGGCTATAATCTGTAGATGATGTCAGATAGTGTTTATTTGTTTTTCGGCCAAGTGAGCCGTGTGTTGTCGGACGTGCGATGTAAATGGAGTAGTGGAAAATTCGAATGTGTTTTTATACTTATTTTCTTTAACATTGCATTGGACGGTGGGACTCAATGGTTGTAATTACCACTTTATTTTCTGTCTCTAAGGGAACAATGTTACTGGTTTATCATTGCCTTCGACCCTTTTTATGTCCCATTGCTAGGCACGGGTCTCTCCCCACAACCGGGGAGGGCCTGGAGCATACTCCACCACGGTGCTCCAATACGGATTGGTGGATTGTTGGATTGGTGGATTGGCGGACTGGTTTATCATTAATGAATGTCTAAAGACATTTTTAACTCTCCTAATCTCAAATAGGATGTAAGTCCTATATGAGATCGTACGTGGATGCGTTATAAGCTTTAGGTACTACCTCGAAGTCGATACTGTACTGAAAAGAAACACAATTTAACTTTCAAATAATTTACTTTCTAACCAACCATCCTATAGGCGTTATTAGTAGGTAGATCTAATATGAAGGCCACATAATTGCTATTACCTACTTGAATAATATCAGCCCGAACAATAAGTCTCGAATACATGAGCTTAAGCTCAACTGTAATTACAGAATTTACAGAGGCTGTTCTAACATGTCTATTTAGACCCCGCCCCGCGGTTTAAGCGGAACAACTTATACCCAAACTATATTATATTATAATCATATTATCTGAATGCTTGTTGTAACAGAACATTTAATGAACGGTTTAAGTTTACTACAGCCTCAGTTATGATGTACCTACAGTTATTGTAAATGACATTACATTGTGGCAACTTAATCTAGAGTCTAGACTTCTTTAATTTTAGGTCAGAGTATTCATCTAGTTAGACCTATACCACACCTCTGACTCTCTACTATACTCTCTATGTATGCTATCAAATGATTTCTTGTTTTCAAATTGTTCCATTTTTTTTCTCTCTATCCTATCTTCTTTGTATTTGCCCCGGTTTACCCTTTGGGTACGGAACCCTAAAAACTATTACATAACTAACCATTAGGTATATAACATACTTAATACATACATAACATAACATACTTACATAGTAAGTAGATAACTTCCAACAAAAACACAGCAACAAAATAGCTAGCCTCTTTACAACTTAAGTGGACGTAAAACAGATTATTTTTCAATAGTAAACGGAAAAAAGATGTAGAAAATAATTATTTAATACGATACCAAAGGTAAATGTATTCAGTTCGCGTAACAGTAATCCCAGAACGGGAAGGAGGGGAATTAATTCCCTCTCAACCTTTTCGCGCAAAAAAAGCAAATGTATCGCGAAGAAATATTGCTTTATAGATACCTGTGTTGGCCTTCTATTTCATATCTGTAATTCGGTTCGCTTGTTTGGACTGGCTGTTTGTTTATTCAGTGTGTAACTTTTAGACTTTCTCGTCGTTTTTATCAAATAATCTTCCTTGAGACGCACTTTCAGGTGAATGACCGAGGACAGGCAAGGATAGGTCTTCAGCTGTTATGTTTGTGTAGTCTCTGGGAGTTTGGAATTCTCTAATTATAAAACAAAAGAATTAATAAAATTTATCTCCTGTTTTTCTTTATTTAAATTAAGATTTATTGATAGAGAAATTAGTTTTTTCTTCTTTTTAGAAATTAGTTTCTTAGAGAAACTAGTCGAAATTATTTCCTGTCTCACGGGTGCTATTGACATGGGTCAACAAAGACAATTTAAATAAATATCAGCTTTTTTAAATAACACACTCACAGCCCCACATTAGGATTCCCTGTGTCATGGACACACACAAAGACAAATACACAAACACCCAGCACGAACAGAAATCTAAATTCATCATTTAAATTTCTGCCCCGCCGGGGATCGGAACCTAGGACCCTTCGAATGGTGGATTGGCGTAGTCTCCACTACACCACGCGGGTCGTCAAATAAGTCAATCGTCAAAAAATTACCTACAAAGAAAGGTAGTTATTATTCAAAAACATTAATACCTATAGTTTTAGACACGCCCCCATTACGCTATCCCTTTCTAGTGCACAGTTGCAAGCAAATTCTGCATTAATGGAGTTTCTAGGTCAAGAGGTCACCGTAGCCTTCGCTGCTCCTATAGGTTAAACTTGATAATATTTACTTCGCTAAATTTAGTGTTTAGTTGTTAGGTAGTGGGCACTTCCGACCGCCATGTTACATTAGGTATTTGCAAATAGAAAACAATAGCTAAAATTCATATTAACCGATACTGTTGCTTCTTTAATACTATAAATTAAATAAACATACCTACACTATTTGTTTTTGTATTTTTTGCAAAAACTGCATGTACCGATCTAGCGATCAGGGAACGATACGTAAGCGATCACTTATTACACTCACCTACTCCGAAGCACGGAAGCGCGCAAGACATTTGCCACTAGCGGTCACTCATCCGAGTACCGGCCGCGCCCGACGTTGCTTAGCAATGGGATCGCTAGCGATCGACACTACTAGCGGGGCTATGCGCGCTTCAATATAAAAACAATAATTTATTAGTATTATTATTAAAAAATATAAATTAATATTAGTATTTCTACTAATCTCCTTGAAGCAGCGTGGTGGAGTATGCTCCAGGCATTTCCCGGTTGTGGGGAGACTCGCGCCCAGTAGTATGACATAAAAAGGGTTGAAGGCATTTCTATTAAAACATCCAACGCTTCCCTAATAAAAGACGCTTAATTTGGTGACAGTGTGAAATTTCCAATTAGCTACTATTGTGAGGTGTCGCCTCTAAACCTTTTGCACAATATTCGCTGATTTATGCAAACTCGTCAACACTGTCACAGATGTAGAAAGTCATAGAACTGATTTGTTTTACTTAGTGCCTTCAACCTTTTTATGTCCCACTGCTGGGCACGGGTCTCTTCCCATAACCGGGAAAGGCCTGGAGCATACTCCACCACGCTGCTCCAATGCGGATTGGTGAAGATACGGGTTAGTGGCCAACC
>DWAV01000937.1:0-15570 GCA_018231305.1 Noctuana lactifera
AAAACTATCCTATGTGTTAATCCAAGTTACCCTCTATGTGTGTGCCAAATTTCATGGAAATCGGTTCAGCAGTTTTTTCGTGAAAGAGTAACAAACAAACAAACAAACTTACAAACTTTCGCATTTATAATATTAGTAGGATTTGTTACTGATTTGTAATTTATCCACTTGATTTCTAAGGAGTGCCGAGAGTATTTTTCCGCCGGCGATTTATTTAACGTTCGTCCAGTGTATACATATTCCTTATGATTTATAAAAGAAAATTGATTTGATTAGATTTGATATACTCTTTTTTTCACCTTTAAAAGAAATTCTCCATATTGCCACGTTGACGCAAACATTATAGCCAAAATCTGATTTCGTCTACGAGTGAAATGATCGGACTTATTTGCATATCTACTCAGCCGAAAGGACGTCCAATCGGTTTCTCGTATGAATTTACATTTGTGGTTGGATTGAGTCTGCTCTGCCTGCGGCTAGAATTGTTCCATCAATCAGCTATTCAACTAGACAACATGGTTAAATGACATAAACTCTGAATTCGGCCAACTGCCTCTCAAAATAGTTTAAAGCTTTAATCAAGTCAATTGAATAGCAATCAATGGGTATATACATACATAGATAGAATAACATGAAGCTAGAAATATTATGTTCGTAAAGTTTTAGTTGTAAGTAACATGATAATAACATAATTAAGATTACTTTTCAGCTGCTTCTTTTATCTACATATACTAATAATATAAAGCTGAAGAGTTTGTTTGTTTGATTATTTGTTTGAACGCGCTAATCTCAGGAACTACTGGTCCGATTTGAAAAATTATTTTAGTGTTATAAGTTAATAGTAGTTATAAGTAAATAGTAGTTATAAGGCTATCAAGTGTTACGTTGCAATTCTAAACGCGGGTGAAACCGAGGGGCACAACTAGTTTAGTTATATTAAGGAATAAGTTTCTTATGTGGCTTTTAGATATTTGGAGTTGTGCTTAGGTTCGGTATGTTTTGTTTGTTTTAAGGCGTATGGTGCAGCAATAAATCATATTGGTATAGTGAACTCTCCCCACGCGGCTGGTAACAAAAACTTAGGGTAAATACTCGTAGGTACGTGTGGGTTTCGGATATTAACTACAGTTTCAACGAATAAATATTCTGATAAAATCAAAGTTATAAACTCATCATAAGTTTGTATTAATATATGGTTATAATATTATATACTAACATAATAATATAAAGAAGTATCTAGATGATATTATAAATTATAGAGAAGTTAATGAAGTAAAGTATGGTAAAGTAATGTTTGATAAATTTTTATTCGTGGGTATGGAGACATAGAAATTTAAATTTTTCTTATGACAATTCCCTACTCTGACAATCTTAGTAAATAGGTAAATGCGTTTAATAATATATTGTTTAAAAGACTGTTAATTCCGATAAAATTATGGTTTACAGGCAGTTTTTATTATTTATTTAAACGTTAAATAATAGGTATATCATATACATATATGGAAGTTCTATCTTCGCCAAAGACAAAGCTGAAGGGTGGGGGTAGTCGCCAAATGCAAAGCTTTATTTAGTTTAAGGCGCCATTACACGGGTCATATACACTGTCAAAGTTGGAGCGCGGGGCGTCACGGCGCCGACGCTCGAATTCCTGCTTTATACAATTGAATGGAATCCCTTTACTCGATTTTATGTACAGATTTCAATCCAGTGCTTTGTGCAAAAGTTTAAAGATTTTATTTTATCTGAATTTATGGGAGAATGAAATTGATGGAAGAGCTTCAGGTTAATAAGATTTGCCTAGATTAAGTTACTAATAAAGAGGAATCAACAATGTTTATGAAATTAAAGAAAGAAATTTCTTCATTTCTAATCAAGTTTCCATGTTTTTATGACAGGTTCTGTCACAATAATACTGTGTATATTTTTAGAGTAATTTTATAAAATAAATAGACTGATGAAAGTGATGGTAATAAATAAAACTAAAAGGAATATATATTTTAAGAGGCTAATACGTACGAGTCCAAACAGTTGCTTTTTCCTTGATTTTTCTTTTCGTGTGTGTTCTTTCTTTCAATTCCGTAATCAAGTTTACAGCTTGACTATATCTTTGGTTGCCTTTTCAGTTTATTCGATATAAAATACTGAACTCAATTCTCTTAAACTGAATGTACCTATATATAAATTCTTTTTTCTTTAAGAAAGGACGTGGTTTTCATAACAAACGAAATTTCTATAACAAATTATGTTTATAAAATCGCAAGTATAAATACGATAAAATGATAATGAATCATGCCACCCCTTTCTCATTACCAGAATTGCGTGATTCTGATCAGTCATACGTAAAATTTAATAATACCACGAAAATGTATTGCGGAAACACTGAAGACAGAAACAATTTCTCGGCTACAAATCTTAGATGACATATATTTCGTAGAACCATCTTCGATATCTCGCTTCTATTTGTAAAAGAAAAATGTTTTCGTCTTTTATTACCGTTGTGTTTGAAGCATCAATTATTTTTATTGTTATTATTATAGGCACCAATGTAATGGAAAGTATCTTTCGATCTTTATCGTAATTACGAATTTTTAACATGTAAATTACAATATACACATATATATAGGTGACTATTGATTATATCAGTAATATAGTGTATAAAATAATATTAAAATTATTATTAACAATGTAAACAAAACCGTTTACGGGGGGCTAATATTCCGCTTTTTGGTGTTCGTGTCACATTATTTTTTAAAAACACGTTTTAATTAATTTTAATCTGTTGTTGAGAAAAACATGCCGCTAAGCTCGCTGCATTCGCAATCCAGTTATTGTGTTTCGGTAGGGGATCTTCCCCGTTTCCACGTTTATATCAGACGACCATCTTAGTCCTCATGAGCAGGAGGTGTTCGTAGCAACGCATCCTCATACGACCTCATGTCGGACTACCATAATTATAGTTTTAACTTGAAATACATAAAAATAATATAATTGAAAAGGAAGAATAGAAATTAATAAGCAATCACCGCTAATTTATCTAACAATGTTGCCAAATTAATTATTTCATTTAATGTCTCGTTATGCCATAAATAATTTTTGACTGCCAAAGCTTGTTCTGAAAATATATACTTTTGTTTAAGTTAACTTAAACGATCAAGCCGCTTTGTTTAGACATGTCGGTTAGTTGGATGTCACACTCAGAGGGGTGAATAACAATAAGACCCTTTAGTTCCGGCTCGTCCCAATGTATTAAATCTGCACAAGATCAAGACATTACATAAAATTGCCACGACAAACTTCTTCTATAGAAATCTTCTCCCTTTTTTACTAATGTTTTATGAACTACTTATTTGGTCTTATTTTCGCTGCTCATTGTTCCTGTGCAATTCACCAATGGATGTTTTATTATTGCGAAGTTCTAGCCATATTGTAACCTATGTCTGTGTAATTTAATATCTTTTCTTCGTATAATACTTTTGTTTGCGCAGTGGTCCGCTTATTCATAGAAACTAATAATAATGGAGATGTGTTTTCTGTTATGAACTTGTGAGCGTTTCCGAACTTTTGTTTTATTGCTGGTAGGCAAAAGCAAAAATGTACAATTAAAAACGTTCCATCTATTTTTACTTCTATTTGTATGAATCTAATCCTAAATTGTCGCGTGCAACGTTCAAAAATTCAAAAAATGAGCTATACAAATTCCCGACGGAAAGATATGGTAATTAACAGTCGCGGAGCGAAGACCGCAAGCATCCATTTGGAAATGATTGGCATCGGCTGTGAGTGATCCAAATGGGTGGCTTAAATACTCATTTGATATTCACATTTGCTCCGAAACTGGCGATACGAACCGGCGCAAATTACCACTCATTTGTCCATATTCAACCTGCTCTAGGATGTACGTGTACGCGGTATAAGCAGCTTTTCGGTTTCACTGTAATTTAGTTTTGCTATTGCATCAGATAAACGCGACTAACGGTTTTAATTTAATACCTAAAGAAGAATAAACTTAGAATTATTTATAAGACATAAATACATGTACACAAGTAGGTAGGTACTTTAGGTTTATTGTACAATATCGGGAAAGGTTATTAACTTCTGATAAACATTGAAAGTAGGTCGTACTTAACAGGAAGTCAGGGTGTCGCACGGATTAGCAACTGCTGGCAGTTAGGCAAAGTTAGCTTGCGACTTGTACCGATGCCGAACTCCTAGCTCAGACATTATGTTGTCTGTATCCCTATTCTATTACATTATTCATTACAAACTAAAACATGAGAATGTTATATATCGGAACAGTTCAGGTGGCCAGCCGCGGTTTGGTGATCTTCATGTTTTTTTTAAAACATTATGGAGAACTTTCAGGCATGCAAGTTTTGGCAGAATGTTTTCATTCACCGTTACAGCTAATGATTAAATCGCATTTAACTAAGAAAAGATTTAACGTACAATAGTTATGCGTAGCAAACGATCATACAGGTCACCTGATGTTAAATAGTCACTGCAACCCATATATATCTACTCGTATGTATGTCCAACCTCAAATAGGAGAGAAGTCCTAACTCTATACATGGAGACTTTGCTACTTATGGACTGAGATGTTCTTCTCAAATAAAGTGTGTCAAGCAAAACACAAGTTCTTGCCACTTCAAGACTTCTTTAGCGGTTTATGAGGGTAGCGGTGGTACCTCCTCGGATGAACTTTCTAATCTCTACCACCTACCACACCGAACCCGGTCTAGCATTTGAACCTGGTCTTCCCACTTTGACACAGAATTATTTGCACAAACGCAGTTATTCTTTCCATAGCATTATAGCATATCTACTCGTATGTCACGAAACATAGTTACGGTTGTTTTGTTAAAAAATCTTGTAAACACGTTTATAAAAACAATACTTCGCCGCGATTGTTAGGTACCTACTTCCAAGCAGCAGCGTTCTTGAACTTGTTAATTAAAACTCGTTAAAAGCCTTATTTCAACATTGTCAGTAATTAAGAAGATTCACGATCTATGGACGATAATAATATAATCTTTACAATATTATACACAAAGTGCTTCTGAAGAAAACGATGTTCTCGTGATAATATTAGTCTTAAATATTAATTAATTAATGTTTTTATTGTTGTTTCCGAAAAGAACAACATAGAAAGAAAAAGTAAAACCGCTGTAATTCAAGATATATTATTATATATCTTGAATTAATTGGCCAATAAAAATAATGTATATATGTATTATTAAAAAAATATGGATGAGTAAAAATTCACTGCAGGCTGGTCAATTTTCAAAAACGCGTGCAATGTCTGTAAGAATAATTATGTAGATAGCTATTTTTCCGTCACGATACGATTGAGTTGTTTATGACTTTCCGACCTAACAAGTTCTAAATATTTCGCCAAGCTGACTAAGAACCGCAGTATTCCCGTTGGCAAGTGAGGGCGGGGCAAGATTCGTGGGAAAAACTTTGCTCCCATCTTAAATTAAAAACATAGGACGAACTATGATTCGATACGTTTAATGATTAATCGAATTCTCCTAAAAATGCAATGAAGAAACATAATACATTTATTTGAGGTTAATTGATAATCTTAAAGTTTGAGTCGGAATAGGGACGCGAACTCTCGCAGGTTCTCGTAATTACGTACACGTCACGGCCACGCGGTGATTGATTGTAACGCTAATATCGTGCAATATCTACAATCACATGTGACACTTGTCTTTGTAAAGCCTGTCATCTGTACCTATACTATACCTATTATGTACCTATAGCTGATTCGACCTACGATGGATTTACGCATGTATAATGTTTCATGATACCAATTTAGTATCCACTTTTCTTAGCTGTATACCACGTTATATTAAAAAGTTTAGTAACTATAATATAACCGCTACATCATTTACTAGTATGTCAAATAGTTTCAATACGGAGTTATTATTGCGTTTAGGTCAGCAATATGTTTCCGGGATTGAAGGATGGACAATTATTGTATGTCGCTTGGGGAGGGTGGATGCTGGAGATACGTTATATGAGAAGATAGACCACCGAGGTTTTAGTACGGTAAGAACCCCATATAACTAAGGTCAGCAATGTTTGCAAGCAAACTATATGATGCAATATTTTGTACATGACATGATTTAAACATTACTTCACTTAACTGAAAAACCGTAAGTATAAAATAAATTTCTATTTGTAACACATTCGAAAGACTTACCTTAATTCTCATTAAGGGGATAGGAAGAAAGGAAGGCAAAATGCAATCGGTGTTTCGTTAATTTCTCCTTCCTTGAGGGGTTCGGAGCGAGTTAATCAGCTTTGCCATACAATTCCGGCTTCCCGCATAGTATATTTACGTAGGTAATGTTTTCTGATATTTGTGTTGATATAAGTATAAAACTGACAGAATATTTTAACTGTTTCCTTAGCGGATCAACACTTTAAGCAAGTAGGTCTATTGTAAGTTTTAATTATTGATTGAATTATAAAAGTAAAAACAAAATCAATAGTTGGAAATTTCAAGTAATTTGTTTTTATTAATTTTTAGTAGGTAGGTATTATAAGTAGTTACCTAGGTACTTCTGAAAAATACATAGGATGTTAGTTACAGTGACAACAAAATATACCTACAATACAGTACGATGAAAAATACTTTATTGTAAGACCAAATAGAAAATAACTTAAAAAACATATCTAAAAAATAATACACAATTTGTAATACGTTCGAGATCGGTCAATACGTAGGTATTGTGTGGTCTTTACGTCAGTGGTCAGTATACTAAAAACTTGTTCCTAATTATTATTAAACAGGTAATTTTTGTCACATGAAAAATCTAAGCGACTATCATGAATCTTCAAACAAAATTAACAGTTCGAGTTTCTTTCACTTTAAATTTTAAATCGCCTAATCTGAGAGAAGTCAATACATACAATGATAACATACAAAATACATTTTTTTATACTTACTCGTAAGTGGTACAGTTACCACTTAAGAGATTGGTGTGTGCATCGAGTATGTTCCACGTGCCGAAGAGCAATTGATCCATGTGCTTGTAATAAATAATGCTGCCGCTATAATTTTTCAGTCTGAGTAGAAAATGTTGAGCAGGATTCTTTATTGACGATACCGTATCATTTTTTTATGTACCAACCTGCCTTCAACATTTTATTAGCTACGCTTTAAAAATGCTGATGCTATAAAAATAACTACCTAGATATTCAATCGAAAATCAATGCAATAAATTTTATTTTTAATTTTACCATGCTTTTGCTATATTGTATATAAAATTTCAATAGCATTTAAGAATTATTAATCTTATTATTAATTTATATACTAAAACCTACATTGATTTGAGCAATCTTAAACTTACGTAGATTGCTCAAATTACCTATATATTATGTATGTATATTGACTGTAGTAAAGAGTAATAAAAAAGCTCATCGAAGTCTCACAATTTAATAAAACCATTAATACTAATCAATGTACATACTTCCTTGTGTTACTTATGGTGATAAAACGTTTTTTGTTCCCCTTTTGCCTTCAGGGAATGCAGTATCGGTATCGGTAGATGTATACTATTTTCTTGTGCTATTTCAAATACACGCAGGTAGGTTCAGTTAAGCTTTGATCGAGAGCTCTCAAAGGCAGGACGGAGGATACGTAATACAATGCTATTAATTTGGGGCGGACAGGCGCACCGCAGTCGGCGGTTTGACGTATTATCGTCGCGCCGCACCACTTAGCGCTAACGCTGTCTCCCGGCCACCCCGCATAGAACAGGCTTACAGGTCCGATGGCATCACACATCCTTCAATATATTGTGCTTCCAATATTTCTAAACCTATGTTAATTTAAAATGTTAATTCAGTTATTATGTCGACTTAATATAATGTACTTAGTTTATGAGTAAGCTTACTTAATACCTTAACCGCTTTTCATATGTGTTCTGCCTTTCTCTGTATTTCTATCTTATTTTCCATATCAATTCTTCCTATCTGTAGATACCTGGAGCCCCTGTTTATGAGAACAGTGTGCTCGGATCGTCACCGATGATATTCAAACTTATCCGAATTGTATTATGAATACTTTTACTGCTCCTATTTTGTAATAGGATATGGTTTAAACTATGTTATTATGTTTGGTAGGAAGAAGCCTATGCAATGACAGATTTTCACATGTAATAAATATTTAGGTACAAGAAAATATAATATAAACGGTAAATAGAGATGGGCTTCAAGGGTCCGGAGAATGTGACGATGTAACGTGTGTTGTTCCAATATTCATGAGATGGGTGACTGGTGACAAGAAGAGGCTAGGAAATATTATCTTTTTCTCCTTAGTTTTTAACATTGCTTGTATAGATAGATCCTTATGTTATGTTTCTAAACGGAATTGCGTACCGTAGAAGTGATAGCATGGATTTATTACGCAGGACCTTTAAAACTACATAGGTATAATAATCGAATAATAATAATATTATTAGTAACATAAAAAAAATCCATTTCAATCAAAAATTGAATTCAAATTCAAATTTGAATTCGTTGAAACGAATCAAGCCATTGATACTAAAGTCACTTGCAAGATGAAAATATACATATAGGTACCTACCAAACCACGAATCGAAACATCAATAAGTAACGCTAAATAGTCACTATCATTTCACGGGTTTTTAGTTTAAGTTTACTGTTTACTGTATTTAGTAAAGTATAGGTACTATTTGACTTTAAAGTATACTACTTTACTAAATACAGTAAACAGAGGTTGAGCAGCGAGCACCGCTGAAAGCTGAAAGTGCCAACCCACAAATTTGAAAGTTGGCCAAGTTGTATCGACAGGGTTGCGGTGGCTGCCCGCTCCGCTTCCCGCTCCGCAAACCGCCGTGGTCAGCCTTGTGCCTGAAATTTTATGCATTTGCTCTAGATTTATACATGAAATCTTGTAATGCGCAAGTTACAGATTTGTCCATATTTTGAAATGAATTATGAAGTTATTGCCACTGCCAAGTCCCTTAAAATAAATAAATACGTGCACCTTATTTGCTTTTAATTTTAATGTTAAAAAACACTATATCGATCTTGTATGTATGCACGTAGTATTACCAAAGTTCACTTTTCGGCGTTGTTTAACTAAGCAATGTGGTTCTTGGCAAGACAGGACAATTGAGTTTATAAATCTAGGTGTGTTCCGAATACTGGAGGTTCTAAGCGAAACAATCACATTCCTTTCTAAGTAACAAATCCTGCCAGGTTTCTTTTTAATCACCCTAGTTTGTGAAAGCTAAACTGCTGGCTAGTTTATGTGTGCTGTATTTTGTAATAAAAAATTCATGTGATAAACCTTTTTAACACGCTTATAATATATTATCTTCATCTGTATGTATGTATATAGCCGAATCTTTGATCGTGATTCTCACCCATTTTGATTCTTTTATAGAATCACATTAGCATACAGGCCACCTAGTGTTAAACGGTCTCTGCAATCCATAGGCATCCATATTCCTTCATACCTATCTTATACCTATCCAACCTTGGATAGTACCGCAGCCCTACCTTAGATGGTATCGTTTCTACACTTTCTATTCCAGAAGTATAGAAGTCAAAGATGATTGCCTCATATTTAAAGTGTCCTCCGAATTGAACAACAACAACTAAACTAATAGGGATTCTTTTTTTGCACCAATAAACACAGACACATAAAAAGGGGATACAATGAAAAAAGAGTTTGTGTAAAAGGCGGTATTAATGCTTTTAAAAATTAAAATTAAAAGGTACTTGAAACATAGTGATTACGTATGTATTCATGTCCGTACGTTTTATTCGTACACTCCAAATAGTTTTAACAAAATTCTAGTACAGTTATCAAGTTGGAAATTCGGATATTCAGAGAGACTGAGTAACCTTGTAACCTGAGCAGAATTTACTTGCTGGCGTCGCGCAAGCATGTACGGAAGCTCGTAGCATGGCAGGGTAATTGAACTAATAAATCTAGCAGGGTAGCTCCCGGTCAAGGATTATTCTCTTACTTCACTTAAGTAACATGATATTTAATTTCCTTCCTTTAGTATAAATATCCTCATTAACTTATTAAAGTAACTCTTTTATTTCTGTCTGCGGAATTCCTACTTGCTTACCCAGAATTTAAAAATAAAATGTGTAGTAATTATCGCTAAAATAATATTATCCGTTTATATTATAGTACAGTTTTTTTATGAATTGGCCAGTATTTTGAGTTTATTAAACTACTTATTAAATACTTTTAGTAAGATGGTAAATTTCAAATAAGTTTTAATTATGAGTGTTAGAGAAGAATTAACCTGTTTTAGCTCGTAATAATTTTACGTAATATTAATTTTATTTAGCCATTAGCCGCCAGGAATCTGACTTAAGTTATTATCCGATCCCTTATTCATCATTTCTTTAAAAAAAAAAAAATTGTACGTACTTATCGCTTACCCAAATAATTAATTATATTTTAGGATGATAACGACAACATAAAAACTGTTCAAATCCAATAGATTTTTAATTGATAAAATTAAGCCGAATACAATATATAAAGAAGAAAATACTGAAAAGCCAGTTCAATAAAACTACGAGCATTTAAAAGAGTAAAAATCCCACTTGCTTGCAACCTGAGCAAAATTGACTTGTTGGAGTCGTTCAAGTAAGCACGGCAGCCCGGAGCAGAGCAGGGTAATTGAACTAATAAATCTAGTCGTGTTACTGCGCCAGGCTCGCACCGAAATCACAGGATCAAAGCGTAATCATTAAACTTTCGTTCAGATTTTGCTCCGATTACACTTGCTACGGGATAGGTGTCGAAATAAATGGAAATAGTATATCAAGCATAGAAAGATTGATGTATAGAGATAAATCAAGTGGTGTTTGATATTGGCATAGATCACGTTAAAATAACGTAAAATATGTTTTTTATCGTTTATGAGTACTATATATTATTATATTACCTGGTGCCCGCGACTCCGTCTGCACAGGATTAGTATTTCGAGCAATTCACGCAATATCTTAATAATTGTAGCCTATGTGTTATTCTGATGTATAGATAAGCTATAGGTATTATTGTAAAGTTTCATTAAAAACTATTTAGTAGTTTTTTCGTGAAAGAGTAACAAACATCCATCCATCCATACTTACAAACTTTCGCGTTTATTATAATAGTAGGATTATCGTGAATAAATGTTTAAAAACGGTAAATTGATACTAACAAAATTACGGATATAATCCACGTAAGCGTTATATTTTCCTGTTACTGTCTTTCCGCTTTATTATGAACGTTACAGCTGGATCGATATAGGGAGAACGTAATAAACAGGAACAATTTACATAAAATTATAGTTCTGACTGGTACATTCATATTCTCTACATTCACATTACTCAACTTTTATCTAATAGTGCATCTAAATCACTATATATCAGTATTTAGATCATTTAAAGAATAAGTTAGGATTTTAAAATATTTATAGGGACAGTTTGATCGTATTCCACACTCCACAAAGGCTTCAAAAGAACGTAGATCTCCAAGTTAGTGATAGAAACACAGCGTTCTTTTATACTGTGCACGAAAAGATTCTTTCAAACTTTGATTAAAAGAGAATTCGAATATTAATCTCGTAATAGATTTCACCTAACACAAGGATTCCGTTCTTCCGTTAAAAGATTTTATAAATGTCTCCATTTTATTTTTACAAATTTTCTTGAAGATAAGCGCTCATTGGCACTTGTTCAACGGCGTGGAGCAAAAGGCACTCTCGGGGACAACTCCATCCGTTCTAAGTACTATCTATCAGCCGTGCACCAGATTTTACTAAATGCTGTTTTAAATGATACCTGCGGGACTAATCGTTGCCGAAATTACATATTGGGCAGTGAACCTTGAAAGATATTAATAGAGATTTAACCTGCAAATAAATGTGTTTAGATCGAATCGAATTACCTTAACAGAAGCCCGATCTTAAAACTAAATTGATTAGGTATCTACAGATATAATTACAACTAATTAAAATATTGAGGGTATTTAGGGCAACGAAATTGTTTTTGAATTTAAGCCAACGACTGTTTGGGGCTACTAGTACTTACCTCTCAGACAAAAACGTAATTTATTTTATTATTACCTCTACATACATTTAATTTATTTGATTGCCAAGAGATACTAAACCTGGGAATTAGATACTGGCAATTTAATTAAACCTAGACATTCGTTTTGGCGATGCCAACCCGCAAAATATGAAATGCTGAACTTTGTCCACAAATTATGTTTCCACTATTCAAATACACGTTCTTGTAAGTATAAATAGGTACTTTTGTAAAGTCAATTAAAGTACTCGTCAAAAGTAATTATCATAATAAAGAGTAATGTTTGATACTCGGTTTACATACACGAATAAAATCAGAAGATTTTATATAAATTATTTCATGAAACTGGTAATGTCAGAGAGGTTTACTTGTGACTGTGAGCAATAACCCTTACTTGAGTTTGCGTTATAAACGCTGCGTGAGTATCATAAACGTCGGAGTCGCGTGTTTGACCGAGAGGGCATCGTAAAATGCATCATAAACTTGCGCCCATGAATTCGAAAATCGAAATAACTTGAAATTTTATTGAATTTCTGTGCATTATATAAACGTCTTACGGGCCGTTTGGTTAGTTAGTACGGTATATTATCTGCCAAAAAGAATGGGATAAGTTTTGTAGGTAATAATCATGTAGCAATGTTCTGGCAATGTGCCAGCAATGTAATAAGTCAAATCTCAGCGGGCAACAGGCTTGGCTGGGAAATAAGACGGCAAAGTTGTAAGCGAGCAATTCTACTCGCATTGCACCTCCATGTAAAATTGTATTTGTGACTCAGTACCGAGCTGGAAAATTGATTACACGTAAAAAAATTACTGATCGGTTCTTTTTGAGTTTATAATTTGGATTCGTAATTTCTAAGTTAATTTAGCTTAGATATAGGCAGACATGAGTTTAATTGATATTTTCATATAATTCAGATAAGTAGAAGTAGGTACAATTTCATATCTATGCTTTGTGAGGTAACAAGGGTCAATGGTCTAGATGTACTTATATCATGTGACATTAGCGCGCTACGTTTAGGAATTTGTTATTGTAAAGAGGAGAGTAGTTTAGATTTCATTGACAAAAAATGCCAAAATATATTATTATAAATATTTCATTGATATCTGACCCATACCTTTCAACCCTTTAAGTGATAAATGAATACAAAATGAAATATCAGTCTGGCCCTCCCGGTACAGTCGCGTACACTTTGCTCCAATCGCATTTCCCTTTGGAGCGATCTCACGGCGGAAATTAATCCATCCGGCAAATGAATGGACTGCACTTGTGCGTGAGGGGCGTCATCCTGTGACCGATGATTTTCACACTATAAAGCATGCGTGATTTAATATTTTTGTAGACCTGAATTGATTGATTTTGGTTCATAGGTAATTACTGTTAAACATGGTGCTGAATGATTTTGGCAAATGTATTCAAAACCGTCATAATATTATTTTAAATTTTACCGCCGGCATATGTAGAATATGCTTACATACTAATGTGTGTTAGTCGCTTTTTTTGCATAACGCTAATCGGCGTAGACGGACCATTCGGATGATTCGCATAATTTGGATCCAAAGTGCGACCGGCGGCGGAGCTTGTAGGTACCTAGGTAGGCATTACATTTATTTTATTACTGAAAAGTACATGAGAATATGTACATTTAATTAAAATGTAATATTTCTAAAATAATCGGATAAGGAAACCAAAGGAAAAATGGGAGAATTTTCATTTCGATGGAACTAAGAACTTTTTTAAACAAACGAACACTAAAAAGCTCACATCACTGGCCAAACATATATAAAAGTGTAAAATAGTTACCCAAAACGATATGAGTGCAACTTAGCTACGGTTTCTGGCAGTTACGATATTTGTCAGTGCATTAGCGGAATTAGCAATCTCATATCCGCTCAGCTAATATTTCTGGTGTCCGTCCACCGCGAGAATTAATCAGTTTGCACAACCGGCTGCCCGCCAAATGAACTTCTATTCGGTAGTGCTTTTCTGACATAGAAATGCTTCTGCACAAACAAACCAAACATGCTAAAACCAGTTGATTATGTTATCTGACTTCAAAATCAAATAACAAAATTGATATGTAAAAGTTTATTTATAGAAGCGTACAGTTTCATTTTGCTCTACCTGAAACTTAACTTACTTTTTTTGTTGACGGTGGGATCCTTCTAAAGGTACTCGGATACTAGCGAATACCAGATACCGGATTGTGTGGGATTTTGAACGCACCAAAACCCCCTCGGTGGCACGCACTGGTGAAAAAACTACCTAAGTAATACATAGCCAGCCATTTTCAAATTACACGGTTTTCGTGCCGCATGCACGCGATTTTAAGGAACTCCCGTGGTATTTGCTAAGCAAGTATTACCTACGTACCTAATTTACGAAGCTCGTAAGTACAGAGGTATATAACTTTTCTAACTTCGCGGAATTGCGGTTGCAGTGCTTACAAGTAGCCTGTTCAGTTACTGTGAACTATTTGCTCCATATTACCAAGTTCGAAAGCATTTTCAACAATTATGATAATGAAGCTTAATCCTACACGTAAACAAAGTTATTGATGATGACGTGAACGAGGCTCGGCGTGATCTGATATTCGGATACGGCACACATCGGATACTAAATCATGAACTCATTTGTTCCCATTCAGTTAACGAACGATGATGTTCAGCGATGTGTCGTTCTTCTGATGGATTTAATCTGTTTACTAGTGATACATTCTCTCTACTCTTTATAAATATTTTCTTCTAGATAAACGATACAAATCTTAAATTCAAAACAGTATAGTTTTAATAGTTAAATTAGCCAAATAAAATGCACTAATGCCAATAACTAAAAAGATTGTGTGTGAATGAAAAAGAAAGATGCACTTTTGAAAACTTTTACTTAAAATGTAGCGCATTTATTTGCCATTCCACTAAACTCCATTTTTGGAAGACAGTCATTACATTTTCCAGGTATATTCAGAAAGATCTTGGTTACCCAAATTTCTTCAAAATATAACTAAACTCACGATTTTGCTTCATTAACCTTTAACTGCAGCCGTTTTAAATGCAGCAACACTAAAAGCAGAAATTTTAAAAAAGATCTTCAAATCGCCAGTAAAGTCCGTCTGTAATCCCCCAAGTTCCCAATTATTTTTGTCGAGGGCAGTAATTAAGCAGTATAAAGTGCTTGGCTGCCGTAATCCAACCACTTTTGTGATATTTAAACGAGTTTCATTACGCTTCGGTTATAAAAGCAGCGCTATTACGAGAAATGGACTGGAAACATCACGCTCGACTTCGAATGACCATAATTATTATTGTCGACGATGGAAACAAATACCTATGGCCATTCATGACTTACACAACTATGTGTCATAATAATATTTTTATACAAGAGATCACCTTGATTTTATTGAATTCACTAAAAATTACTTTCCCGTCTTGCAATTTTGTCTCTTAGAAGTTTTCGTCGTCTAAGAAAAGATATCGCAAACGAAATACTTAGGT
>DWAV01000938.1:0-15560 GCA_018231305.1 Noctuana lactifera
TATGTACCTTTATAGTATTGCAATGCTGATCGTATCAGTATATGACGCCATACGGATCAATCAGGTCAAGGTAGGATAAAGAGTTTAAACCAAATATTCATAAATATGATGAGCGTGAACATAGGGCAATCGTCGGATCATGAAAGAAAGTTACATTCCAACATCTTACTTATCTACATTGTCTATACCTATCTATAATTTAATTTACTGTTCGATTATAACCTATTATTATAATGAACCTGAAATATTTTACAATTTTGTTGAAGAAACAACCCAGATCATGAAATAAATGTATAAGTTATTCAAACAGTAAACTATTAACACGACCAAATGTGTGTAGGACTTATAGGGCGTAAGAAGTTGGACAGCGCTCTTACAAGGGAATTTCGGTTACGCTTGGAACTTAGTAAGTGTATTAAACGAAATCCACCACCAACAAAACTCAATTCAAATCAAAAATCTTACACGAACACGGCATAAAACATAAAAGTAAAAGAAAACATTGAGTGTCGAACGATGCGTATAGTGACGGCGGTGGGCGGCGCCTGCGCGAGCTCGACGTCACCGCCGGCGCCGCCCATGCTCCGGTATAGCTTTATAAAACGTAAACATTAAAAAACCCAATCGACTAATTCACACCCAAAACGAAAAAAATCCACTCTCACGCTCACGCTTGCCATAGATACCTATGTGAAAATGTTTGATTATTTAGTCTAGGTGTGGTCCGCCGGCCGCCGCGCCGCTAGCCGTCCGGAGACGCCGCCCGCCTCATCTACCGAGACAAAAGTCAGCTCAGCAACTGTACTCATATCGGTTTTATCCTACGCGCAGTGCATTTTACTTACCACTTCCTGTGTGCATTCGTATCGTACCTATTGCAAGGTTTAGTGTGTCTGGCCTTAAAGCCTTAACTTGTGAGCAGCCTATAAAATGTATTCTTTGAGGTATCCTACACAATATGCTTTTCTTCTTCATAGTTGGAATGAAGTATAACAATACATAATATTATGTCAAATCACCTAAATGTATTATGAATTTCTATAGATACCTCATGCTATCTAGCAGATACTAGGTACCTACTAATGTTCGAACTGCCTAGTCTGATTTTTGTCTCGTGAGATGTAACTGAGAACGGCATGCGGAGCCGCTTGTGCTGGCAAATATCGAAGTGTTGAACCATTGAACATTGATGTGTAACAGATGCACTGTGATGGGTTGGTGCCCACTCACCCGTATGGTGACTGTAACACGGTGGGATAGCCAGTGCGGACACCCGCGGCCGCCGCTGCCGCCAGACCGAATCCTGAAACAAATAATTCCATTTATAACCTCTTGCACCAAACGAGGTGTCAATGAAAGAAGGACAAGGCGTACCTATCCTTAAAAATGTATCCTGTCATCATGGGCACTTTTAACAGCGGTTATTTTCGGTCTCACTTAACGGAAGTGGCTAGAGAGGATTTCGAACCAGCATTCTACCTATACCTAAACATCACCAGTAGATTGGACTGCTTCCAAATGACACAAGAATCAACTTAGCGCAGGCAACGTCAAAATGTTAATTTCTTTTTATTGCATTGTTAAGCCGCGCGAGGCGGCGCGTCTATTTCGGTCGCTCGACGCCCGCCCGGGCTCCGGCATCCAGGGACATGCCTCTTGACAAGAAGACGACAAACACTCGCTATAAATGGCTTACAGTCGTTGGCACGGATGCACATAACGCGGATGCTCTGGCGAGACATCTATAGTGATTGACTGTTCTACTCCCAAACGATTTTGCGACAGTCAACATTGTCGTTTTACTTAGTGATTACTGAGAACTAATTTTGCGTTACAGGTGGCCAGTTACATTACGTACGTGGAAACAATGTAGCCACACATTTGGGAAACGCGCAGTAGTAATAACGTATTATTACGACTGTTGTGTTAGTGATGTTGGAATCGTAAATCACTGATTAATGACTAATGATCATAGGAGCGTAACCTCTAGCTCTCAAAACGCTTTGGCATTATGAATGGTGAAATTTCACCGGTTATTACAACGGATCACGTCCGGGCTGCCCGGATGGTGTCGCGGTTGGGCTGGTGCGATAAAATGTTTGACCTTCCGTGCGAGTGAGGTCTGCTGCAAATTATTGTCCACGCAAACTATTGCCAATACGTTCTGGCACTCGATGTGATTTAAAAGCGATTAACCCTTCCATTACATGTCAATTTTCAAGGCTAACATAATCGGGTAATCTTTGTGTAGTAGTCATTAATCACTGCTTGCTATGAGTTGCTATATTATAATCTATATTACAGTCAAAATCGTAAGCGAATAAATGAAGATTTTGGATATAAAAAATTGTAAACGGAAGTCTTTTAGGTTTTAGGTATATTTATTTTCTGGATGTTACTCAGTTAGTACAACGTTTCCGCCTGTCAGTTCTGAATTATAAAGGTACATTAGTAATATTATGTCGCGTTTTGAATACTTAATTTTAATTAAAAAGTTTAAGTGTTATGTGGCAATGAAATATACATTTTCAGTTATTACTCGTAAAAGCTTGATGATGTCAATGTTGATAAAACTAGTAGGTAGGTAAGTCATCAATAAGATTAAATTTCCAATTAATATTTTCGCTATCTTTAGGAACGTCACAAAATCACGTTACAAAATTTGATTGTATAAAGATTAAAACATTATCAACTCAAAATTCAAAAGTATTTCGTAGCAAATGTCGGTAATATATTTTTGAAACTTAAGTCACTGACTATCGGTAGATATGCTTATACGTATAGCCATCAACAAAAAATACAAGTAGGGAGCGACGGTCCCTATGAAATTCAAAGGGTTGTCGTGTCTATTGCGTGTCCGATGTGTGCGCGTGATGTGCCAGCGACCACCGCATTTCGATCGATGCCATGCCATTTGACGGCCGAGGTCGGCACTGTCCACCATACCTTATCTGATTCATTAAATTTTTTCCTCTTTAATACTATTGTGCTTCGGCCCGGTTGCGATGCTCTTTGTAAGCGCGTGTGACCCAGATAGTGTTTACTCATAATAGTCATAATCGATTGTTGGCTCACTACGATACATTCGAGTCTTAATTAAAACAAATATAACTCGGTGCGCAATAGTGTTCAGTCAAAAATCTTAATTATTACACCTATGACGCAGATTTCCATCGGCATTAGTCACAGGTTCTCCAGAAAAACGGATGGACGCACGCGTCTTGTTAAGTAAATAAAGCTTTGTTTTGAATGTTTTTGCGTCGTTGTTTCAGGACGACTTCTGGACTTCGGGTCGTCGAACTGCAAAGCCGACAAGGAGTGCTTAACGTCGCTTGTAAGGATTCTACGGAAATACGATTTTAGACGCCTGCGGAATGAACGACTCCGCTACTGCTCGATGCTCCGACATACGAGTACGTAGGCGTTCCACGAAACTCGGATGTACTTTATTTGAATATTAAACTGATTCAAGAAACATAACAGCGCAGATTTAAACGAATGCATTTTATTACAGTAGTTTACGTCTTGATTAAACTATATGTACCTACGGTTATAAAACCTAGCGCCGAATCGCATCTCGGTGTAATCGTTAAAGACCGTTTACGATTGCTGAATTTACGCAAACACGCCAATGAAGCTGAACTTCGCAGTAAAGCTTAGAAACCCATATGGGTACGTACAAGCAAAACAACAAGCTTTGTTGCGTACATTGTAGTACGGATGTGTCGTGTAAATTTACTAGCGCAGGAATAGATTTAAGCCAGTCGTGGCCCAAATCTATGTGACCAAAACGAACTCTGGTCTCACGGCCGCAACAGATTCTGGCGTGTCCGGTGGCCTTCCTTTTGATCTGACGCTGTCCTCTTGAAATCATCATTCGTTTCGACGACCGAAAAAATATCAACGCCTAGGTTTCTACTACAGCGCTTAGTTGAACGATTAAATACGGGGTGCATTAAGATTGATAGCCCTAATTGCCGAGAAACGCGTTTCTTCAGAAACACGTGCTCCATGTCACTGTAGTATGTAGGTTATTTCATCCAAGCTTTGTGCTAACGAAATAACTTATTGAATTCAAACAGTACGTTAGTTAAACGTAAATTGTAAAAATAAACTTGTCACATTAATGAATTTTGATTCGATATTGAACAGCAAACGAAGCAAATCTTCAACATTGTAACGGAAATTTGAGATAGCGGTCCCTTCAGTTCAAATGAGGCGATTCAAAGACGCTTTGTAGGCTTTAATAAAAGAAAACTGGGAAGAAAATATGAAGCTTGGCGTATTGCCAACAGTGGTGTCGCGGCAAAGGCGGCCGCGACGACGTTCCCAAAACTGCGTATATTTAGACAAAATAAAGAGCGCGCCGAAGACAAAACGAGACGCAAGTCTGTTTTATAAATAACCACGTCGTTCGCCGGACGGACTCAGCCTCGCTCTACCAACCTCTGCTCGCCAGCTGTTGTACATAAATAATAATTAAGACACGAAGAAAGCTACATTTAAGTACCTAAGGTAGAGCCGCTTGTTTAATATAAAAGACGAACATCAAAGAAATCCTAATCAAATTAATGTCTAGCAATAAAATATAATATACGACATCTAGCACCTCTAAAGTGAAAATAAATAGCAAAGTTACACAAAGATAAGAAGTAGCTGGTCCATAAAGATCAGAATTGTTAGCGTTACCCGCATAAATTAAGTACGAGGTTCTATGGCGTTAACCTATGAATTAAGAGGTGCATAATATAACCAACGTGCGAGGACATGAACGTAATCTGCGATAGAGGAGGATTATAGCGGGGCTTCGTGCGGAAGTCGTCTCTAGGGATCATATTACATGCTGCAACTGCAAGGAGGGTACGAAGTGAGCACTGCACTGGAGTGTCCTTACTGGCTTACCGGCGCTCTAGGGTGATTTCCGTTCAAAATGTACAAAGAAAATTCATTTAAGTTTGTTGCAAAGTCATTAAATAGAAAGATACTTGGACCAATTCCTAAACGACAGTCTTTTTTAATAAATCGGTTCGGATTTTTGTCAGCTATTTATTCTATAGCGAATACTTACTCGTGCAGACGGTCATTTTGTCACGTGTCACTTAATTTTAAGATTTTTGGGCCAAATGCCACGCGTCCGTACAACACGGAAGATGCTATTATTTACTTGGAGCGCGTTCAACAACTCCGAGGTTATTAGTGAAGCTACGAGTATGTCGTAAATTGATGCACTATATCTATCTACAATACGTGTAAAAACATATTTTTGATTTAAAATTTTTAGTTGATCCACTTTTTAGTTACGATGTTGTTGAACCCGGTAACGATAACGATACAAATACATGTTTTCGAGTAACCAAAAAAAACAAAAGAAACAACTTTTAATGAGAATCTTAGTGCGCAATTAACTGTAACTACTTATGTATCTAAATAATTTTATTTTCCGTCTTTTTCTTAATGTACCTAAGTACCTAATCTATAGATCTTGTGTCCCACAGGGATCTGTTTTGGTCACCATATTTTACATTGCGATAAAATATTATTATCCAGAGTTAAATATCACAATTTTATTGTTGAAATCACATTCAATCTGCGGCACTGCGTCGGTTGTAATTGCGGTAATTGCATGTTTCCGTTGTCGACGGTGAAATAAAGACATGATTACTGTAAAGGCAGATACGATCACGTGGTGGCGTGGCTCAGTAAGCTGACCATTATGGCTTCGCTTCATACAATTATACCTATGCGCAATACTATCGATCAGGTTAACTCATCGACTCATCGGCACCCCCGAGTCCACATTTTTACAAGCGTACACAACGAACGCTTAAAGCGTACCTATTTAGGTTTATAATAACTGAATCAACCGCACTGTCTAAAATGACGATTCATTCATTAGGCGTAGTTTAGGTTTTGTACAAAATTTTGTTGGTAAAATTTTCTATTGTTTTACTATTTCTATAAAGTATTGATGCTAAGCTAAGTATTGCTTTTAATGGTAAAAGCCGATGTGTTATAGATAGGCACATAGAAAAATTATATAATTTTGATATAAGGGGGTGACAAACAAAGGGACAGTTCCTGCTGCGCGTGCTATGGCATCGGGTCATTTACGATGGTAAACGTTCTCATATCGATCGTGCCAGCGAGCGGCGCGTGCGGGACTCATCGGTGCATGGTCTAAATCCCAAAGCCGAAATAAAAATAGTGGCGGGCAGTGTGCGGGTGGCGGGAGGAGAGGTACATGCATAAGTAATGCATCGGCGAAGGGCGAACAACGGCGCACGCGATCCGCCTGCAATGCCAAACACAGGGGCAAACCCTCCGCAAACACCCACAAAGGGCTAAACTAAAACTCTCCATTAATCATCCATGACTTGCAAACATCCAGCTCGGACAAAACCAACCATACAAGTGATTAACAGACTCATAATTTGATTAATGTTCAGAAAAGCAACAGGTCAACCGACCGAGATCACTAATTTAGATCTGGCTCAGGGTGCCTGAACGGGCTTAATTATTACGAGTCGCACCCTAATGACACACATTTAGTGTTCTGTGTGTGGCAGCAGTTTTTGGTGGTTTTACGAGCAGGTGTAAATCGATTACCACGGTAGCCGCTTCACTCAATAATTCAACGTGTCGTCTGATGTTTGGACAAGTGCTAGTTCGGCCCTCATCAACACACCCATATAATAAAACTTTAACAATGTTTTCATAATCGACGCTAGCTCGTCTGAAATCGTCGGTGGGTATAGTTACGTATTTAGAAACTAGGCTACAATATTACGAGCCGCAGTAGTTAAAGTAAGATAAACAATATACAGTGTAGTACATAATATTAAAACGAATTTCATATTCTTGTGGTAATATACATTGCGCATACACAGTGTACCTACGTGTACACGAGTGTGAATAAAACATCTAACCAAACATCGTAGAATCTACATTATATACAATTTGGAATTCTTTGTTGATTTATTAGTTACAAGAATTTTGGTTCAATTCAAAAAATTTTGTAAGGGATTCGATAATTATTTACAGCTATATACCTAATATTAAATATTATATTTAGCCAAATATTTTATGTAGGAAGTTATGCTCCCAAAGGAAGCGGGAAACTGCAGATATTCCCTTGAATCTCGGGTTTACGCTTATTTATTTTGGCTCCATATCAGATGCGCACGCGTCGAAGACAGACAAGCATTTACGTCTCCATCAATGTCAGCCGATAGATTTCCATAAAAAATCTTGTTAAAAATGTTTAGATTCGTTAAAATATCGATTCGACTTAAACCATCTCCCATGTAAATCTTGTGAATCCTACAACTGCATTAAATTCACATTAAAGGTCGTTCGTTTTTAAGATACCATCAAAGCAAATTTTTCAATTATTTGTAAAAAGTCTTGTATCTTTAGTACCATTCATAATGTATTTAATTTAACAGCAATATACTTGCTGCCGACCGTCTTTCTTCGACCGATGTTTACTTAGCTCATTATTCCCAACCCCAACGTAGGTATCTATAAAAAATATGTCTCTGTTGTCAATTATTTTCGTTTTTCGAAACGAATGGATAAAGGCAGGTGACGGACGAACATATTAAGTATATAGCCAGGATGCTGGGTGCTCAGTACTAAGCTTTCATAAATCGCAACCCCTTTAACGGTAACCAGTAACACTTCGCTGCACAATACGGCTTTGAACAGAACTAGTTTTAACGGTCATCCTTTGAAAGGATTCGTCAGTTACAATTTGACGGGATAACTGTAAATCAGGGACCCTAACGAGTTGCCGGTGATCGCTGAAGGTTAACTTCGGCTGATATATTTATGAAGGACCGGTAAACAGACGTTGTGTACCTACTGCAGTCGTAAACCCTAATCTTCGATGAGAAACTGTAGACTAAACAGGGTGTTCGGACTGTTCGGCGGTAACGGATTTAGGTAAGGCGGCGACGGTTTATTGAACAATAATACTGGTGATGAGTGCCGGCATACCAATGCTAGTGCTGTTGATTCGTATTTTAAACGATCTCTCTTTGAAAAGTCTTTTCTTATCCATCACGTTTCTATCACGTGTTTACGAAATGAATGAATATGATCTGTCTCCCGTTTGAGTCATGGCCGCTAAAAGCATGAACGATAAAGTGATGAAAGCTAAATTCAGAGTTTTAGTTTCTCTTTCGTTTTGTTTTTCTGTACCATCATTATCGTGAAACTTCGCTTTGATATTAAGGTATCGATTTTAAGGATTTTAAGGATTTAAATCAGTGTAATAGATAGAACAGATAAGAATGAATTAAAGATTTATAGTGTCAATAAATATGTATATCTACCTACACCTACAGTAGCAATTCTGAACAGTATTCGTAGGTACCTATATTAAGTCGCGTTTCACGTGAAAATATATGAAAAATATGTATAAATTGTTATTAATGTCGTGCCGAAGTGTATGTCCGTAGATCAATCGGATGCGCCGTAAGAGATAAATTAAGCATTACCAGTTGCATACATACCCCCGAACCGAAGCCCGAGGGTAGGGAACCATACTGCGACGAATTAAGCTTGATACAAAACTAACGGATGAGAATATCATTAAATCACAGTTGGTGGAGCTAACGCTAACACCAAACGAAACAGTTTGAATCTTAAAGCTCGATCACAAAATCACATTTCGCAAGTGTATTTGGTCAATGCGCGCGAGTTCACCGGATAATAAAATTGAATTAAACAAAATAATTTTGTATTGTGATATGCAAAAAAATATAAACATTGCTGTTTTGACTTAAAACATAATTCATTAAATATATAAAGTATTCTAAAATTATTAGTATTACATCGTTGCCAACTATCGCCACTACAAAACAGAATTTGCGACCGATGCAAACGTCTTGCGAGCTAAATAATGCGCTAGTTCGCAGAAAGTTTGCAATGGTTACCACTAGCACCGATGAACAGTACGAATAAACCATGTTCGATAGTTTGTTTCTTTCTCAACGTTTCACGTACCGCGGTCCATGCATTACGGGGAGGTCGGGGAGCGAGGCATATGGCGGGACCGGTACGCCACGGCCAGGTGGCCCGTCATGCGCGCCCGCACCCATTGTGCCAGTCCCTCCCCGGCCCCCTCGCAACCGTTTGCAACGAACCCGCGAACAATACCAATACCGACCGACCTCCAAACGTAGCTGTAACGAGACTAACGAATCCTTTATCCATTCATTCCGTTTTCACACATCTCCGGCCGCTACTATCAGCGTCTTCTGAATGTCAATATCATTCGGTCGGCTTCAATGCAAATATCAGTTGGCAGTTGGATGTTCTCAAACAAGTTTATTCTTATCCAAATCTTTGCAGCAAACGAGTAATTCACAGGCATTCAGGTTTTATTCTTCACGGTTATTAATGTTTATACAGTATACGGGTGTACTTATTTTGTGTGTCGGTTTAAAACGGTTGTTATATTTACTAAGTAAGCAGTCAATAGTGTATGCAGACAAGACATCTAAATATATTTTCTTTGTCGTTCATGAGTAGAAAACGAGGCGCAGGCCACACGATGTTAAGTGGTCACTGGCTAACTGCAACTCATAGACGCTCACGTTCATAAAACAAATAGGATAGGAAATAGGAAAGAACTCCTATCTGAGGTGAAACGTGGAGGCATTGCTGCTCATGAGGACTGAGTTAGTCTTTCAAGTAACGTATCTTCGGCATATACGAGTACCTTCCCCAAACGAAACACAATCATGTAACTATGACGATAATCATAACAACTTTCTTAGTTAGACCACAGACAGATTTAAATAATAATATTATTACAGGTAATGTTGGCGACAAAAAGGAAAAAAGTGTTTTCACTGTCAGTTAGAGGGTCTAGGTTTTTGCTATTAATTGTTTGCCTTTGATATGTCGTTTCTTTTAATATAATTTTATTTTCTTTTATAGTTGTTTTCGTCCAACCCTTCGTCCTTCACAGGTACTTCGCTATTGCGATAAGCATAATTATGTTATTATTTGAAAGCATTATTATACTTTTAAGTTAAATAACGAGGGCAATATAGTGATAGCTAGTTTAAACTGTCTGAGACAAACCATGCAACTGGGGGGCGTTCTCAAAACGGTCTATCACGAAATTAAAGTTAAAAAGATCCCAAGTTATGAGTACAATAATACATTTGTCATGTATTGTACTCAGTACCTCAATCTTAAAATGAACCCGTAATTAATCTGCAATTTATCTAAACAGTAAGCAGTAGCTATCGAGCCTGATTGCTGTTATCAAGTGGCGCGAAACACGTCACCGTCAGTACAATTGGCTCACGGAAGTTTTGTTATGCATGTCATTCTTGTGTTGTGGGGATCAATTGTTATCGCTACTCGTAGCTACCTAACCTAGTGCAGGCACGAGTTTTATTGCGGTTGTGTGAATTGCTTCTCTTACGGACATTTCACGTCAGCAGATTTTCCTTATAGTGACAGCTATAATAATTAATAATATACGAATAGATTCATAAACGCGGTTAATTTGGAATACTATTTTAATTTTAGCATTTAAATAAATTCTAATGAAACTAATTGTCCCTTAAAATAAAATTTTCCAAAATTGCCACCTAGAATAAATCATGGTGTAGGTAACTAATCATCATGACCACGTGTGAGTTATCGCTTGGTATTTAGTATTCATTTTGTTTATTATCATAAACTAGTCCAGGTTTAAAAAAGGGTAGAGTTTCGACATGCCTCATGGCATACCACAGTATGAAGACATCACTGCCAAACAGAGATTTCGCCACGTCAACTCAACAAGCTGCTACAAGGCTTACAAGGGTTGCGTGCAGGGGCCAATCAATTAGCGAGCCTCCTATAGGTACCACCGTTTCCGCTTCCGAGCGTTTAGGGACTTCCGGCGGGGTTCGTTCCACCTAATCAAAACGCGGCTACGGTGTAAAACACGTCACCAGGCGAGTTTCATTGTTACGACAAATGTGAGTTATTGTCGTGGTTTTAATAGCGCGATTTCGAATAAGAATTTTAACGTTTTGAGCGACAGTATGATTTATATACCTACGCTAGAATACATTATAGGTACATTTTCATAACGCTAAAGTGCAGTTATTGAGTTAATATATCAGGCTATGGCAAATATTTCGTGATAATTATGGCCATGGAGACTATGAGTTAAAGACGTGATAGCAAATTAAGTAGGTATTTCCCCCTTCATCAAATCATAATAATAATACTTGTATCATGTTTAGTTTTTTATGTGACCTGGAGTTATTTAAAGCTGTGCAATAAGGCTGACAGTCTAACTAAGTCTCGCTAAGGAACCATTAACTCACTCTGAGAATAAGCTTTTTTAAATCAGTACTAAGGAGAAGGTTAAGTAACCGTTAAACGTCTCTGAGTGCGGCCGTTAGACTTACTACAACCCGCTTTAGTGTTAGTGCTGACTGCTGATAGATTTGAACGTAAATAGACTAAATAGCCCGTATGAGGTAGCTTTCGCGATAAATGATAATGGAGTTATGTTGAATGTTTTAAAAGTTGCATCGATTTTGGAAAACGTTCGTCATAATGGAGCCCCATGTTTTATGAACACTCAGCAAACAAGTTTGAGGATGATTATCTTGTATTACACTGCACTTTGAATGTTATATGGGAAGGAAAGCGGAATGAGGTCTTTGTAAATGTATTTGACATGATGGAAGATAGCAAACTGGTTAAGTGTTACATATTATTATGTTTATGAAAAATCGTTAACAACAATAAAATCGGTCCTCTCAGTCTAGAGAAAGTTGATAACTAGTGCGTAATATTAACTATGAAGATGGTCAATGAAAATCATAGACTAAATGAAATAACCAATAATGATAATAAAAGAAAATTGTCGACAATATAAACAATATGTAAGCAAGCGTGTGTACCTATAATAATAAATATAATAATACACATCGTAATCTTCATTGACGGGAAGATTAATAAATTGTTTGTCAAATAATGGCTGCCATGTAGAATGACTTGCATTATCAATAAATTAATTGAATTTATTAATAAAATAAATACATAAACATGTTATCACTGCATCGGCACGATATACCACTCACGGTAAGTTAAGCACTCGACAGATAGGTACGGTAACTACGAAATAAAATTTTATCGCGCGATAATAAGTTTATATTGGTATCGTGATAATGTCCATTCTCATTGCCTACTTTATTTTATAATTAATTTCGTATTTTGATAACGGCTTCGATAATTTCTGTGCGATCCTCGCTAGATTAAGCTACTGGACGTACGGTGCTAAAAATGATTAAAAGAAGATACTGTTAAGTTTATTTGCTAATAAAATTAGTAAAAAAATTTTACATTGATTTATTCAATAGCGAAATTACTCAAACATGAAACTTGCTAAAACTGATGCAAGGTAAGAGCAAAAATATTGATCGTGTAATCCGAATCCCTCACAGTAAGTTCCCCACATTGTATGTACGCTTCGAGGGATTTCTGCTACACTTATTGACCCCCACAGAGCCGGTATTGTGTCACACGCGACGCGAACATACATTTTTTGTACAGCGACGACACGCTGTCGAGATACGAGTAAAGCGCGTAACAAAAACTAAAAGTTTAAAGATCCCAGGCAAAAAATGCTCCTTCAACACAGCTGATAAGCAACAGTCCCGAACTCAGCCTTTCTGTGAATCAGTTACCCTTCTTTACAGAGTAAACATAATGATCTCGTTACGTAATCTCATGGTTTGCCTCTGGGAATGGGTAAGTGAATATTTACCTCGGTCGAGTTACAAAAACAATTTTTTGAACCGGGCTAGTTAGAAAGTTGTCCATGTGTGTCATTTTACTATTTGATGCGAGTCGGGAATTCTAAATTATATACGATTACATACAAAATTTAAAATTTTTCATCAGATTTTAAACTGTTTGAGTGTCACGTCCCCTGCACTTTGGCCTCAATTGTAATAATTGTTTTAATAATGTAAATTAAAATGGCAGGAAGTTTAAGGATAAGTCAATAGGTTAAGCGATTTCCATACATTTTCGGAATTAATAGAATTCGGGCAAATAAAATCTTTTTCCAGTCTACTCTCATTAATTTTAACCTCGCACCTCGATAGGTACTTCATTGTGCTGGGTTTTAGCACTGACCTCTGGGTTTACCAGTGTGAACGCATAAATTGATAATAGAATTTTATACTTTCTCTTATTTGAATAGAATCTCTAATTTTAATTATTTTTCTCTTATTTTATAGAATAGAATAGGAGTACTCCTAAATACACCTTGAATTTAATTATAGGCGTATAGGAGTAGGTACCTACCTATTGTCTATCTATGAGTGGCAGTGACGTTAAAGACACTTGCCTTTTTGTTTCGTTTGTCTTTTGCTGCCTAAACCCTTCAAATTTCGTATCTCGCACTCGCTTGATAGTGTTAAGTGATGATACTGTCTTATGCGCTACAAATAGATCATATTTCTATAATATTTTTCAACCTGGAAGCAGTAGATTTATGCTGATTTTGGGTGATGTTCTGTGAGAGTAGGCTATGTAAAAAACTGCATTATAAAACATTTCCATCACCACCGAAGGACAAAACAATTAACGCTCATGCGGAAGCATACCTGGCGCGAGGTTCCCTCTAGGCTTTGCTCCAAGGATGGCTAGATTGACATTGGCTTTCCTTCCATCAATGATTGGGTTGGGGTCCTTGCAAGCGCGCTCCGCCGCAGCCCTGTCGCCCATTATCACCTGGGAACAAAATTTGACATCATAAACCTCCCACGACTAATTAGACTAACACATGTAAGTAACTAGCTTCAAACTATGAGATATCGTCACTACTCCTTTCTCCTTTTTTCGATTAGGGTTGCCAACACTGATCTCAATCATTAAATAAAGGTCAATTTTAATTTTGCTACCTATTTTACTAGCGATGCTCAATTTATTGATAATGTTTAATATTATGTATTTATTATAATAATTATTTTATATATTATTTATTATTTCATAATAATTATTTTATAACACTTTACAATCATCCCTGGTATCGTGGTACTCATATCGTCGTTGGTTTGGTAGTTAGGTACCACGGACACATACAAAGACACTTCCCTACTTATGATAAAACCAAGATCGGAAACAAATTAAAATTCGACATTGAAACTTCTGCCCCCTGCGAATTTAAACCAGGACCCTTCGAATAGGGGACCGGTATGGTGCCCAATAATCACTACCTTTTGAGTCATCATTTGTATGGGGTAGACTCGACGCGTTTGAGGAGGTCGAATATACGAACATAGCAACGCCATACCACCGCGACGCTAGAGGACGCTAGTAGCCTAGTACCTACTTACTCGTTTCAAAACAGTCTTTTAATTTATTACCTACTTTTTACCTATATAATTTTTTTGTAGAGAAATTCTAAAACTAAATTTGTATCTACATATTATTTTCTACTATCACCTCTCCAGTCCTTGGTCTGCTGGAAAATATTTCTATAAGAAATAAGCGGTGTCTGTGTAAAATATTCTTATACCGTGTGTTAGTCAAGAGAAATTTGTACAAAATTATTTAATAAATAAAATAAATTGCAGCTGCTTGGTACGTCTTGGTATTTCCGTATAAGAACTTATCTATTGTTTTCAAGTAATTCCATTATTTTCTATATTAATGGTATGCCATTAGAACTACATTGTCGCTGCACGTATTTGCTTTAAGAGGTATAATACTTAAGCAATATAATATAATTACCTATATACTCATAAGAATGAATTTAGAAGTATCGCGGTATTTCTGATCCTTTTTAAAGTGTCACCAAGTTGCAGTCGATCGATGTTGACCAGTCGCTATTGACCGCCTCAAAACACAACCGAACGTCCATATCGATATATGGACAACAAAACTAACCCACAAACAGTAACTCAGCCAAGACGCAAATTTGCATCGTTAGTAGAATTAATCCAAATATATCAAAAGAATTTTAGTTCTGGGGTGCACCGTAACCAACAAAAGTTTGAAAGTAATCAGCGCAAAATAAAATTTAGGGATCCCCTGGTTTAGGTATAGTTAATAGTTAAATAACTCGATGTTGATTGTTCTGATACAATCATCACAGGATCACATTAATTAAACAACAGATTTACCTTTAAATTATTGACAATGAACATTGTACATGAACAATGAACATTATTAACGCAAGGTTCCATAGCTATGGTATATTTAATCGTCATCGCGCCTAAAACAATATACGTATGAAAAAAGTTGGTAGTTAAAACAGTTGGAAGCCGTAGTAATGTCATTACGGCTGGTCATATTGGAGGTACTTATTTGATCCCACTGTATCGGTTTTCGGTTACAGCTTTACTTACATGTCTACGAAATTAGTCTCCTTAGTAGCCAGTCTGTAGCTCTAAGATTGGAACCTTAATCTTAAGTTTATACAGGCTGATATTGAATGCGAAACTAAGTATTAAAAAAAGGCGCGCACCTAAGATGGATTTTAATGTTAAGTTCAGTTTTTGTAAATAGGGACCTTTCTAATG
>DWAV01000939.1:0-15552 GCA_018231305.1 Noctuana lactifera
GGTTTAACGACTGTTATCTGTCGATAACAACCGGGACCGACGGCTTAACGTGCCCTCAGAAGCACGGAAACGCGCATAAAATTTACCACTAGCAGTGACTCATCCGATTACCAACCGCGCCCGTGGTGGCTTAACAACGTGGACGCTTGCGATCCACATTACCAGCGGGGCTCCTGATAGATACCTAATTATTTCTAATGATAGAGTTTGGCAACGGTATTCAATTAAATAAAATGCCGGTCGCAGTATTTTTGCGAGATTCAGCTTCATATACTGCCTCAGCAATACCGCCGGTCCTATAATGCATAATCGGGCATGATAACTAATTCTGTCATATAAAACTGATACAAGTGCTACAACTATGTTACATGTGCATGTAAATAGCATTTATTTTCAATGTAAGTGTCGATGTTTCACGTCGAAAAACACTTAATCAATTCATCAACACGAATGTGCTACATTAAAGTTTAAATTTCTGTTCAATTTATTTTTCGTATTGTAAAGCTGGCTTCAAACGTAACCGTAAGGAATTCATGCTTGTACTTAAAACGTCATCTTTTTATGGAACATAGTACGAGTAGGAGTGATTTAGTTTTTTTTTAAAAGAATGTCGCTCACTTCCTTAAAAACTAAAACCTACCTCATCGTCAGTCATGCAGGAAACAAAATACTACTTAAGATTGCTTATACAGTCAACGGATAATTATAATTCGCGTTACGAAAACCATCGACTACAAAATTGTCGCGCACATACTTACCAAATGCAAATTTGCATTACGAGTCGTATGATTTTCTCATGGATGCCATTGTCAGAAGTGGACCAAATGGGAAGCACCATATTTGCTTTCAAATAAAAAAAGAATCATCAAAATCCGTTCATACAGTCGAACGTTATGAGGTAACAAACATAAAAAAAAATACAGTCGTGACTCGTTCGGAGAACATCGTCCTTTTATTAAAATCTATTGAATAGCAGTGTCATTTAAAGTGATTACTCAACCAGACCCGTTAAGCTTTCAGTACATATTATGTAGTCGGCTTTACGCAGGTCAATTTGGCGTTCCAATTTCGAACTTTTGCAAAATGCTCATCGGGCCCTTTCACACAGTACGAAAGAGCTGCTCAATGCAGTTTCCGATTCGCTGATTTTTATTTAAATACTCTTTGCGGCAACGTTAAATGGTTAAAAATCTTTTGAAAAGAAAAACATGCTTATTTTGATATGTTATATTTTAAAGCAACATGTGAAACGGAAAGTAAGCGGACTCTGTGACGACCAGTGTGGTGAAGTGGTTAGGTGGTGGATTGGCCCAAGCCTTATGTAACATCATTGAAAAATCATTGACTTATATAACTAAATCTTCCTTCTTATTCTTCTTCTCTCTCATTCTAATTTTCTTCCTAAAAATTTTTGTCTTTGTCTTATTATTATGTTATTATTATTGTTAGTATGCTAGTAGAACATTTATTTTGTAGATCGTTATATAAGTTAGGCGAGGGTTAGACGTTCAATAAATACTGTTGTCCGTCAGTATTTACCAAATATAGTGATATTTAACGAGGATGTTATCCATAACATCCGTATCCAGATCCGGAATATCATATCCAATGACGTGAACGAAATATCATATTTTTATCCAATGACAAGGTCGACTATTCGAAGGGTCCGGGTGGGACGGAAATTTAAATGATGAATCTAGACTTTCTGTTCTCGGTCTGGGTCTTTGTGTACTTGTCTCTGTGTGTCCATGGTACCCACAACACAGGGGATCTTAGTGTGGGGCTATGAGTGAAAAACGTTATTAAAAGAAAAAAAATTACATTACGGATTTGGATTCTCTTACGGATCTACTCGAATATATTATAATATTTATAATTATATACGGTTTCGGCTAATGATATAGATATAATGCGTAATGTAAATAATAATATAATTTAATACTTTAAATCCTTTAATACTGTACTAAGAAGAATATCACACAAAAATAATGCACAAAAAATTACATGTCTACAGCACCGTCAACATAAAGATTTATTGAGTGCAATTTACGCGTAAACATACTGAACTGTTGTTTACATTTTATTACTTTTTATGTGTTACGTAAACATATTAAATACACTTTGACTTGTTTATTACATTGGAAGCATATTTACCTCATTTCGCGTAGCTAATACCTACAACGTAGCGCGAAACGCGCGTAGCCCCGCTGTACGTGTGGATGGCTAACGATCTCACTGTTAAGTAACCCCGGACGCATTCGATATTCGG
This sequence comes from Noctuana lactifera, assembly GCA_018231305.1. Classification (NCBI taxonomy): domain Eukaryota; kingdom Metazoa; phylum Arthropoda; class Insecta; order Lepidoptera; family Hesperiidae; genus Noctuana; species Noctuana lactifera. The sequence continues at coordinate 2,270 of DWAV01000939.1, forward strand.
ATGGTTGACCGCTAGTAGCTAATTTCATGCGCGCTTTCGTGCTTCAGAGAGAACGTTAAGCTGTCGGTCCCAGTTGTTATCGATAGATAACAGTCGTTAAACCTGGTCGGAGGACCTTTAGGCGGTTTGACAACATCCGACACGGGTTGGCAACTAACCCGCATCTGCACCAATCCGCATTGGAGCAGCGTGGTTGAGTATGGCCCCAAGCCTTCCCCTGTTGTAGGGTCCCATGCCTAACAGTGAAACATACAAATGGTTGAAGGCAATACAAAATAGTAAAAACAAAACAAACAAAATTGTTCGAAACCGAAATAATTATATTTGTTGGCACATACGAGTAGTTTTGATTGGGCTGTAAAATGGGTATTGGTAGTGAGACCTTTCCATGACAAAAAAGAGGTTTTCCGGCGCTTTTTGTCCAAAGAAGATTCTATTTATAAGTAAGCAATACTTATTTATATCACAATATAAATTATATCTGGTCTTTTACAATCATACTCAGCGCTCTTAAGAGCCAGCTTATGAGCTACATATAAACTTGATCACTAATAGAAGGTATAATAACTAATGCTTTGTAAGTGGTACTAGTTCTACCACCCACAAAAGTTGATACGATTGTATTTCGGGGACGATAAATCGATTTAGCTAGGTTTCATTTTTAAATATGGTTTAAAAAAAATTTATCCGTGTTTTCACCTCACACATACTGGTAAAATATCGATGGTGTTCCGCCCACTTTATATTGTAAATATGAGCTGCCTGCTTTACAATTGTCCATTTACTGTGGTGATGAAATAATACGAGTATGTCACGTCAGCTAATAAGATGTCAATCCCATTCATTCGATTTACCAAGCTAAGCTCGGTCATCCGGGTACTATGAAATTAAGAACTCAATGAGCGATATAGATTACTATGTCTCGTTCGTGTGTCCGTGTGTGTTAGTGTGTGAGATAAATAAATTGTTGATAATATCTCCTGCTACTACGTCACAACACAGTTCTTTGATGGAATCGGCATTCAATATGGTGTAAAGATTTCTTCATTTCGTTTGAAGTGGGCGTTATAGGATCAGAAGAGATATTTTTGTGGCTGGCGTGTTTATAATATCAGCCAATGTTTTGATTATATTTTCTTCCTAACTTTTGGTTTTGTTAATACAAGTTTCCTTGACCAAAAACAAACCGCCATCTTTCAATTTTCAGCCAAAACGTTCGATATATATTAAATAAATTTGAATATAATATATCTACCAATTGCTCGCATAAGGTAATTATATTCGTTAAAAAATAAAATGAATTAGATGCGTATCTTTATATTTTTTGTTAAAATACGTTTAAGAAACCGATGTAAGAGGCGTAGGTAGTTAATAAAATGATAATAATATTGTAAACACTTTGAATGTGTATCAGAACTTCTAAGTCAAAGTGATATATTGAACTTTTCAGATTCACCTTCTCCGGAGAAAGTAGAGATTTTCAAACATTTATTTGCAAGGCAAGTGTTTCATTGCTTACTGCTAAACTTACTAGCAAAAACTACGAATTGTTAGTTACATTTTTATTTTAGTTTTAAAACGACTTATACCTACCTATTTAATTTAAAAAATCTCTAATTAAAAAAAAACAACACTCGACTACGTAAAAAGTTGTAATCTTTAAATTTTCAAACTTATTTAACAGTTTCGTCATTTATTTTTTATAATTTTGATACGAGTATGCCCAGTGTCACTCTCACAATTAATACGAATCTAACGACACATCTCGGGCTTAAATCCATTAAGTCGATTAGGCCACAGAGCGAGCCAAAGATAAATAGTAGGTATACTACACATTATACACTCGAAAAACATTACCCTCCTAGCAGTCGGTAAAAGCTTGTCTAATAATTATAACTTGCGTTACGAAAAAACCGACTTCAACGTTGTCATGCACATATTTAAATTTAAGACTTAATGGTTTTCACATAGATGCCGTTGTCAGAACTGGACCAAATTAAAATAGGATAAAACGGGAAGCATCAGCTTTCAAATAAAAAAAGAATCATCTAAATCTGTTCACCCAGTTATGAGGTAAATAGAGTCGTATTGAGAACCTCCTCCTTTTTTTTTGAAGTCGGTTAAAAATTTTAGAGTATGAGCCAGTGAGAGGAAAATATTGATAATTTTGTACTTAATGTCGGCAGATCAAAAAAATAAATAAATAAAAAATTTGGTTCATAGAAGCCTCTTTACGAGCATTTTGTGTATGTCATTGTGTCAAAAAGTAGAAAGATAAAACTTTATATACATAATTATTTTGTTTAGAAAAGGAAAGAAGGCAACCATAGAATGGGATACGAAAAATAATAACACAAAATAAAAAATGGAATTCGATCGCTTATCGCCCACGTTCAAATCGCGAACTAAGTACCCTATGTAACTTACATAAAACGAAACGTGTGCGAATTGAGCTAGTATTGTTATAAGAATCCCTTTGAGTGTACGATTTTTGTTTGTAACACAAGAATCGGGCATTCTTTGTGCTCGCAAGAAATTATATTTCTCTTTACAAACGCCGTTCTAAATGTCAGAATTTCTTATAAGTTTGTTATTACCAAATGTTTTTCGGGGGTGCCATTTGTATTTGAGATATAACTTAAGACGCACTAGAACGGTACTAGATATCTTATACTTCTATGTTTACGTTTGAGTTTGTTATTGATAGAATTTCAATGGATTTTTTGCTCAAACGCCTGCCTCGGGAGTCCGCCTGCCGCCGGAGTCGGGTAAACAATTTAGCAAAGATAATATGATCTCCAACACTGTAAGTGCTCTGTCCTAAGGGGGTCAAGCCCAGATTCTCCTCATCGCAAACCATTTACAACAGTTTTTTCTTTCCTAACAGGGAAAGTCAAATTTAATGAGCATTCCCTAAAATAGCTTTGAAATAATTTGGCAATCGCAATAATCCTTCATTATTGGAATTGGATTACGAGCCTAATGATAATCATCTGAAATGGCACATGAAAACGGGTGATAAATACACAAATTTTGTCTGAAATCAATCATGCAAGGGATTTAGTAACTTTTTGGATAGAAGTATCATCTCAAATGTAAATCGAGACATGTTAATGGTAGCTTCGTAGTACAACATAGGTGCTTCTGATAATATATTAGCATTCAGCAACGTTTTGCCATATAGAAAGTGCGTGAAACAGTGTTCATTCAGTGTATATTCAGTCATTTCGTATGTCTAATGACATATCAGCCTTCAACCCTTTTTATGTCCCACAGCTGGACACGGGTCTCTCCCCACAAAGGGGGAAGGCCTGGAGCATACTCCACCACGCTGCTCCAATGCGTATTGGTGGAGATACGGGATAGTGGCCAACCCGTGTCGAATGTTGTCAAACCGCCCAAAGGGCCTCCGACCAACTTTAACGACTGTTATCTGTCGATAACAACCGGGACCGACGGCTTAACGTGCTCTTCGAAGCACGGAAGTGTGCCTGAAATTTGCCACTAGCGGCCACCCATCCGAGTATCGGCCGCGCCCGACGTTGCTTAACTCACACTACTAGCGGGGCTATGCACGCTTCAATGACATATCGCTAGTTAGAAATTAATTAGCTCACCTGTACGCGTAACGCCGGAAAGCAATGAATGAACGCACAAAAAGTTTTGTAGGTACACGTTCGCTTATGATAACCTATAATGGAATTCAGCTAAGCCTGTGCGTGGTAGCTACATTATAATATTATGTCGTAGGCCTAACGAGATTTGCTCACGATACGCCGGCATTACTTGAAATGTCCGCCATGTCTTTTAAAACTAATCATCATCATCGACCTCTTATCAAATCTGAGAATGGATTACACCACAGTCCACCACGCTGTCCAAGTGCCGATTGATGAACTTCACATGCCTTTATAACGAACTTTATGGTATGCGGTTTTTGTCACGTTTTCCTTCACCGTTACAATTTGACTTTCAACTTGACTGTTAATTTGTTTTAAATGTACGTAACTTAGAAAAGGCCGGATCATGAAATGCGGTCATTTCATAACGTACCCAGGCAAATCTCGATTGGCCCAGTTCAACGATTGGCTCGCGACATATAATTATACATATTAGTGGAGCGTTACGGTGCAGAGATGGTATTTTAATGAAAGATTTTTCGGGAAAACAACGCTAGTATGCTGAAGCCATACGAGGGTTGAGCGGTTCGCCGCAAAATTCTTTCCCCTGCCCCTAAACGTATTGAAGACTAAATTATTTAATATTTAATCATGTCTATGTATAACGTATATTATACTTCTAACGAATTATGAGTCTATACCAGTCGTAGAAGTTAAACGAGTTAAATATTTTGTTAGTTATAGTTTAGAGGTTTTAAGTTTTAGATGGATATCGATCTACATTCTTAGGTAAATAATACTTATTGAATAATAAGAGCTTAAATGGACAGAACGTACCTTTCAGGTACCGAATACAGAAGCAAAAAAGAAAGTATGTCAAGCATCAGTGGAAGAATTAAAGAATTTAAAAAATTAACCAAGTTTTACTTGGCTTTTTGCAACGTCTAAATTAAATCTGCAACAAAGAGATTGGGAGACAAAGAAAAAAGAAAGTGGGAGAAACGTGCGGATTACCCTTTGCCTTCATTGCTTAATTGCCGCCAAAAATCCGTAGGTTCCCCATAAATCAGGTGGATTAAACAGTAAAAAACTTAGCACAGTTCAACTCGCGAGATTACAGTCTTGTGAAATATGCGATTCGCTTTGTCCGAAAACCCAGGGCCCCTGAAAAATATCCCGCAGATAACAAAGGGATTTTTGACGGCTCTAGCGGCGGCCATTTTGTGAACGTTTAGATACTTTTTAATTTTTTCTCTAGAACGATCTAAGGTGTGCTTACATAGCTCGTACGGACGCTTCTATTCTTAGAAACTATTATGACGTTGAGTGCTTTAAATAAAAGTAAATATAACAAATATATTTAAGTGAATAAACCTTTTAAATTTGCCTATATAAAGAACCATCTTTTGAAACGCAAATATTATATAAACGTTCTATAAAATACTTCCCTAAATTTCGTTCTACAAGCCCTTCCTATGTTGTTTTGAAATTAACAAAAGATTATCTAGCGCGTTTAATTTAGCATGTAATTACTTCCCTACAAATACAACCACGGTTACAGCTTAAAATTATATTTATACTTAATTAAATTTCGTTTACATAACCCTTGAATATAAGTGCACACATATATCTAAGCTTCACTATTTTTCAGGAATGTTCGTATAGAGATAAACCTTAACGTTAACTTATTAGGTATCCTAAAATTATTCTGCGTTCAATTTCATTTTATTACGTATAGTAGATAATACTTCACTATTGCTTAACTTTACATAGATGAACATGATAGGTCAAACTTCTTATAAAATGGAGTTTCTATTGAAGTTTGATATCCGCTTCCCGTGCCGTACTATATAATGTTTGAATATCAATTACATGACTAACTTTCTTTGTTCCAGAACCAGAAGATGCTGGCTGGCAATAGGATGTATTCTATTGTTCGCTTCGAGACTCAAAGGGGCCGAAATCACCTGTCCCAGCCTATGTACCTGCCGTACCAGCTACGAACCCGAAAACGGCAGTGTCTTGCGGATCGCGTGCACAAAGGGTGAAATGCACTCCATTCCCATTGAATTCTTTGATCACAGTGCAAAAGTTATCATTATCTCATCTCCACCAGACAAGCCCAACTATTTAACCATCGGGCCCATCTTCACGCAGCCAAAGCCGTTCGTCGAGCTACGTGAACTCCATATCGTTAATTCCAACGTTCCCTCTATTGGACAATACTCGTTCTGGGGCCTGCATAATCTCCGGCTCATCAACTTGACGTATAATAACTTGACCAGCATCGGCGCCGACAATTTCCGGGGCCTCATAAATTTAACCGATCTGCACTTGGAACATAACAACATAGAGCAGATGCCGAGTGAAACATTCCGACATTTAACAGCCTTGAAAACCCTCGTTCTATCGAACAATCTAATTACCGAATTAGTGCCAAGACTATTTAGAATGTTGGCAAAGCTCACCTACTTAGACCTGAGTGATAATCCTCTGGATGATTTAAATCCAGAAGTCTTTAAGGACATCCAGCACTTAAGAATATTCAAATGTAGACGGTGCTTGCTACGACGGATAAATACTCAAATTTACCATTTGGTGCCACTTTTGGAAGAATTAGATTTAGGGGAAAATCAATTTAAATACTTAACATCAGATGAATTTATAAGTCTTAAGAAACTAAGGAAGTTAAAATTAGATGGAAATCAACTGTCGGTAGTTGTGGACCACATGTTTGGAATGAACCGACAATTACAAGTACTTTGGTTGGCACGTAATCGTCTGGCGCTGCTGGCGCCCGCCGCCCTTACCAACCTTACTAACCTCTTACACCTGGACATAAGCCATAATAAAATTGATAGATTTCATTTACAAACTTTCGCTCCTGTCGTTGATTCCTTGAGAACTATCAACTTTAGCGGCAACAATCTGCCGCTCAACGAAATTGCAATTGTATTACAAATTCTTCCGGAAATACAGGCGGTGGGAATGGCAAATTTATCTTTGGATAACATACCACCAAATTTCTTCATCTACAACGATCATTTAACCTCATTGGATTTGTCGTGGAACAAGTTTACAACTTTTCCATTCAAGCTGTTAATGAAAACAAAATTTATACAGCGTCTAGACTTATCGAAGAATAAATTGCAAACATTAAACGAAGATGAGCTGCAAAGGCTGGAGGCCATAGCTCATATAGACTTATCAAGAAACAACTGGCGCTGCGACCAGTGTACAGTTGGACCCATGATGACGTTTATGACAACCACCGTTTTAAATACGACCATACGTAACCTGAGATGCCACACGCCGTTGAGGTTAAACGGAGTGAGCTTTGCTGATCTGACTTATATGAAGCTGGAGCCTTGTACGAGCACTTACGAAGCGCAAATGAGCGTGATCGCCGGTCTTATGCTGTTATGCGTCGCTGTGCTGGCGGCAGTCGCCGGCGCCCTGTGCTGCAACAGACGCCGCGCCGCTCATTACTACACGAACGAGGAGAAGAGACGCGAGCACGAGCACGATCATCCTGAAGAGTTGCTCGGGCGTACCGAGCTCGGCAGCGTAGCGACCATTCATGCTCCCTATCACCTCGTGACGAAGGGCAGCTAGCAACGAGCCCCTACTCCGCCGGCTAAGAAGCGCACTCTCCGTGTTGCTTTCGAGCCGTCGCCGCCCACCCGCCACTCGCGCGCCTCTCGATCCCGACAACTACGACAGCAGCCACAACAAATCGATGCCACCCCACTCCGGCACTTACCGAACCAGCTCCATCGCGCGCCCTCCAGAGACATCATGTGATACGAGGACTATGAGGATGACCTCGTGTAAACCCTCCGGAACCCTTTTGTGGTATTTAATAAATGAGAGACTAAATGAACTGTTGATATTAATACTAATTCACAATTATCATCCAGTTTCGAATTGTAATGATATTTTTATACAGTAGAATTTTGAATGTTAGGATTGAACTTCGAAAACAGAATACTATAAGTGTTTGTTAAGCAAAATTTATAGTGTATACATATTTATAAGGTATCTAATAGTAATTGGTAGGCATTTGATTTTCTTTCATACTGGGAGATACTTAAACCCCTTGTTCTCTTAGTATACGGAGTAACTAAAGTTTATTACGTAAACCGTAGGAATACTCTACCAAAACTTAATTAAATATAATTTAATTAAATATTCGACAGAGACTGCTATCTTTTCTTAGTTTTTTAGGTAAATAAGTAATTTATACATAATTCATTTGTAAATGCGTCAGTAATTCCCTATCAAGTCCATTACTACTTAAGTTCTTATATTAATTCAATTTCAAGTTAATTACTCTTTTCAAATCTATTTGTAAATACTTATAACTTAAATTCAAATCTATTGTCTCCCAGGTGTTTTTTTGCTCGAAAACTTGTACATATAACGTGGTTCTATCGAAATTTGAAACGATTTCGCACAAATATAGTACTGTTTTTGGTACACTGGTTATAAGGACATTTTTGACACTTAAATATCCTAATAGTGTGGTATGTTCCTCACTAATGATAAAAACTACTTAATAAGGGAACTGCCTAAAGTATGTATGAATTGCAAAGGTTCCCCACAGGGCGACTTGTGGCGAGTCGTTGGTGAGTAGCGACACCATGGACCCGATTGCTCCCGGGGGAGAACTCCTGTTCCTCATCTCCGGCAGGCGGAGACCACATCGAGGGGCAGCCCCCACCTCTGGCTTGCCTTCGGTGGCCGTCCAGAGTGGAGTCGCTAGAGCTATAGCACAATCTCCAGTCCATTGTGTTATATGCTCGGGGGTGTAGTGGGCCTCGACCTACGAGTTTGAGTCGAAAAACGAACCAAACTAACATTAACGCTATACATTGCCAACCCCATACCGTACGTAGAAAGATGACTAAATGAGAAAATGAGCAATGAATACAATCCATTTACAGTTCTCGCAGCATTCGTTAATGGCGCTGCTAGTCGATAAATGCCTGGTAACACTCACAGTTGGATTTTGATTTTCGAAAACTACAATATCATCGTTTAGCCTTTAGTGTCAGGATATACAAGATCTGTTTCCTCGTGTTTTGCTAAATCGTTCCTCCTCGACCTCGAGACCTCGACATCCCTAGCCGCTCAAAATTCATCCCGAAGCGGCAAGTCACATAATAAGTTTTAGAAAGGCAACGCACAACACACTATCTATTACATACATATTTTATATAACCAGTCATACCGAAAATAGCTCTAAACTTTACACTGAATGCTTACTGTTTATGAGATTAGAATCCTGCGGGCATAGTTATAGCTTTAACAATGAATTTGGACAATCATATTGTGCCAAATGTAAATACTTGTATTAGTGTTTGAAAGAGTAAAATGAAATTGAATTATTTATTTGGTATACTTGTTTGCATCGTATATTTTAAGTAGATTAGGAGTTTTAGTAGCGACCTAAAATGATGAAATAAAATAACTAATAAATAATAATAAAATTGCTTCCCTGAATTTTTATCTGAATATAACACGACATACGACTAGCAGATCAGTTGAAGTACTTTCTATGAATCACTATCTTTATAATAATTTACAAGTAGATACAGATACAAGAACTTGAAAAATAGTTGAATTCCAATAGCTTAACCAACTCACGATCGGAATAAAACATTTACAGTGTGAAAATGAAATTCATTCCAATGCATTATTCAATCAGAGAATTTTTCTTTACTGCTTATTTTCTTACTTGGATCTTATAAGCTACATTCTTATTTCAAAATGTTATTCTTTCATCTGAGTTACTTCTGTTTTCGACCAGTACTGTGAGAGCTATTTATGTAGCTTAGCATCTTGATTTCCTATGATTTACAATTCATGATACTATATTATATTATAGACCTTGTTATTTCCCTTGCCAAAAAAGATCTTTTTTTTAGTTGATCAACAGAACAAGTCGACTTGCTTATACAATTAGTTAAGGCCATAACAAAGTTACAGATTTTTTTACCATTTGTTTATAAGATACGTGTTATCAAAGTATGCTCAACACTTTATCCCACGGTATGGTTTACTAACTGACTTACTTCCTTAACATTTAATAGGTTATTACCAGTTTATTACATTCCAATAGGTCTTCGATGGAGTTAATTTATTGCCGTGACAGAGTTTCGTTTATTGAAGAGTAATCATTTGTGGTCGCTACTTTTTATATAATTTTTAATATATCCATTTGATTTAGAATAAGTATTTTAATTTATGAGTCTGCTATCTCGTATTCACTATTTGGGATTCTCCATTTATTAAACTCATCTAAAAGTAGTTTAGGATTTATTTAAAATACGATTAGTTTTGGCATTTTTCATCAGGATCAGGTTTCCATTGGAACATTGGATATAAGTAAAGCGATAGAAAAAGAAAGTTCAGCCTTTTGTTTATAGGTATTTTTAATTCAAAAGTAAAAATGTTCAATTCAAATTCATTTCACGTCTCACCATTCGATATCGATAAATGGAGGACCCCTTGAAATTCTTCAGCTTTTTTTATTTTCAGAAGTGTACTTATAATAAGTTATTTTACAGCCTACACTATAAAATGCCGAACGTTTCCGCTGATTTTCATCATTAATTTCAAGGTAAGGACATAATATTTGTGTTTACAGATTGGGGCTAATAAGTATAGAAAAAAATATTCCATATCGCAATTAGACACATTTGAGCTTTATTATAACATATTATAATAAAGCATAGAAGTCAAAAAAAAAGAAAAAAATCAAAAAAATATCTAAATTTAAAATATACTATAATATAATAATAATAAAATATACTATATAATATCTATATAAGGTTGTCTTTTAGTTTTCATAGTGTAAATAAGATGAAAGGCAACCGTAATTTATTTATTTATTGTACTTTGATAATGTTGTAAATAATATATAGATTATTTATTTATTGTACTATTTGCTTCTTATTCTTAGTTTTTCTATCACATATCCATAGTATTCTATTCCAAAAAGTAATTAAGTTCGGCTGTCTCAAAAATATTTCTTGAATTCATATTTAATTATTTATTATACAACATTTAATAATAATGATAAAAAATCAATTTGACGTTCAACCAATTAAATCTTTTTATTATTGGCAAATTTATTATGTTTAATTAATAAGATAAGATTTTAGGTAAGGGTCATATGTCGCATCCGAATCAAAGACGAAATTCATATCTTTCATCTTTTTCTAAATATTGGCGTAATCTGCATCATCTTAATTAAATAATCATTAACAATTGCTGGTCATGAGTGTCGACTCAGGTACATAGTAGCAAAATAAAGTGCTTTTTAATCTTGTCTTTTATATATGACTAGCTTATATATGAGTAGCCATCATATACAATAAGAATTTTTCAAATCAGTAGTTCCAGAGATTACCGCGTTTAAACGAACAAACAAACAAACTCTTCAGCTTCATATTATTAGTATAGATAACAGTTTTTTAGATAGTATGTATAAGAAAGAAGCTACTAAAAATACTCCTAAAATCCCACCTAAAAGAATAATATATTATAAACCGCTCAAACAGAATAATAATTGTATATTAATACCTACTACTTCCTTAAATGTACCGTTTTCAAGTTAAAAATGCTAAAACATAACAATACGAATTCTAAAAGACAAACCAAATTGAAAGCTACAATCCGGAATATAATTTAATGTTGATCGTAGACCATAACAGACATACCAAACACATACCTACTCGATCATGGCTTGCAATCATGTTAATGAACTATTTAATACAAAGAGATATAAAAAAATTTATAAAATCAACGAATAACATCACATTGTCCATTAAATAAATTTGCACAGTAAATAAAATCGGTACGGAAAACAGAATTTTACATCTTAAACTATAATTACTATAGAGATCTATACCTAAGTATAAACAGAACAAGAAAAGCTTAATTTCAACAACAACGTTAAACAACTAGCAAAATATAATAATCCATATGAGGAATTTGATACGTCACTAGAAGTCTTGACCTCTATAGATATTGGTTCTATTGGTATTGGTATTGTTTATTGCTACCATTTCCGCGTTACCTTATTTTAATGAACTGCAAATACAGCGAGTAAACAATGATTAATTTACAAATTATTAAAATTTTATTATTTTTATAGGTTAGATATATATTCTACGTTGTTATATTAAAATTTTCTGCTTCATTTAATATTTTATATTAGGTCTTTCATTTTTATGACCCATCCATATATAGGACTAAATATGCATCACTATCATTCCAATAAACCTCTAGATATGCGATAGCGGTAATATGCAAATACAACTTGTTGTTGGACTTGTCTAACAGAAACATAAATAATAAGGTTATTCATCTTGTACGGTACGGATGCGACATAAGAATTAAATTAAGGTTGTACATTTGAAAAAAACTACGTGCATTCTTCGATTGCAATAATACAATATATGTAAATACTTTTATGGGTAATTTTAAAAGAACTATATTAGATATAGACAGATATGTAGATAGCCCCATATATGAACAAATTGTAGTGTAAGGAAATGTGTCTAGTTGCGATTAATTAATGTATATCTCCAAATATTTCTATGTTTGTCAATTTAATCATAAACCGTGAATACATTACAGTCTCCAAAGCAGAACCATGTACCATGCGGTCTTCACTGTTTTTGTTACGCAATGGTATTGATTATTACAATTTGTATGATATCTATTATGTTTAGTTATTAAGTCCAACAGCTTGAGCATGAGAGGCGCTGAGGTCGCACGACATCAGGTCTTATCAGAGCGATATAATATCACATTGAATCGAAATTTTACCGACAAGCAGCCTTCTAGCCATCGCTGCATATACGTATAAAACAGTAACTTTTACCCACAGTTGCTTATCACAGGCCACCTTCAATATGTGTAACATGCCCATCTGCAGTAGGTATTTCAGAAACCAAATATTTTATACCTGTGCCAAATTAAACATGACAGTTAATTAATTGATAGATTCCATGCTTTCAAAATTTTTATTAGTTTGAAACAGGCGGTTAATTGCAAGTTTTAAGTGATTCGAATAAATTTAACAATGTTACAACTTTCTTTTGTCTAACTTTCAAAGTGAAATAATTACAGTTAGTCCTTTAGACAACCAAATTTTGAATTGTGACAAAAAAATTTTTTTTCTATTTTAAAATAGGCTGATATTCATACAGTAACCGTACGAATAAATTATGTGACTATTCGTCCGACAGTAAACTTTTTCTAAGATTTTAAACAATAAATTCAATTCCCTCGCTTGGTCGCTCGGCTCGAAATGTTATTTAAACTGTTTTAATCTAACCTAACCTAACTAAAAATACCATCTAATTATCCAGTTCACTTAAACAGTTTAAAAAATAAACAAAACCCAACTTAACCTAGGCAACTAAAAATACCAACTAATTTTAATTTTCTAATCGTCTGAAACACGGACAAATAATTAAAATTCTATTCATCCGTTTACCGTACGAATAGTCACTGCGTTAAAAATAAAAGCAAAGTATATAATAGGTGGTAGAACATAGCAGTTCGCCCGGGGAGGTACCACCGCTGCCCTCATATCCCGCCCTGAGCCAAGTCGTTTGACAAGTTCATGTTGGGGAGGAGCAGTTG